>UCOJ01000287.1:0-134802 GCA_900474305.1 Cecidostiba fungosa | reverse complement strand
AGTAGCTCCTATGGACTTTCAAGGCTCCCGATCGCTTAGAGCTCGAAAAGCAATAAGGCTTAGGATGTGTTTTTTTTTATCCGCCGAGATCTAGATTGCACGGCTGCGATACAACGCAGCAGTGCGGGCTCTCGCTTCGAGCTGTTGTTCTAAGTGTTTTTAAATAATGATCGATAACGAGACAGAGAGAGAGAGAGAGAGAGCTGCTGTTAGCAATCGGTCTGTATGGATTTTGTATACAGAAAAACAACGTTAGCTTTCAAATCTAACGATTTATTGGAATAAATAATATAATAACACTACACTCGATCGTTCTGACAAATTGAAAAAAGCTTTCAATCGCGAAGCCGTCGATTATCACCAGATGCACACACCGATATCCTTGTCCCGTTCCGGTCTAAATCTGTTCGAGAGCCTCTTTTTCCCTCAGCGATATCACACACGGTACACACTTGTATACAGACTCGGCGTCGCGCATTCAGGATATCGAAAGCGCAGCTGTTCTGTCGATAAAACTCATGTATATATACACACACACAAACACACAAGTCAAGGAGATCGGTATGATCCGGGCGTCTCTCTCTGCAACTCGATGCAATTACCGATATCGTAGCCGAGCGCGCGGGTTCCATTGCGTGTATACGTATATATACACACAGATGAGTGAGTATAGCCGAGATATACGGACAGCTGCCTATAAAGTTCTTGCCAAGAGAGCTGATCATAATCGGAGGAAATCTCGCAAGCATTATCGGAACCGGTGTGTGTGTGTGTGTGTGTGTGTTTTAGTGCGTAGCTTTCGATCTCGCGAAATCGGTATATTACATTGTGTTTGCTTTATAATCTGCTCTCTCGCTTCTTGCGCGACTTTTTCTCTAATATACCCGCTCGATAATGAAGTCGTGGACACGCTGACAATAATGCGGTTATAAAAAGTTCATTTGGAATAAATTATTCTTAACTGTACTTTAAACCCGACGCAGATATACAAATAAGTGTATTGCAGAAAGAAAATATGTCAACGTTCTCTCCGTCATATACTATATAATACCGCCTGCAGGGCAGCTCTAAAAAGATACGAGTCTATATTACAAGCATAAGCTACTACTGCAGCAGCTGACAAAAGGCGACATCGCGTTTTCCGAGAGCTATACTGTCACTTTAGCTATATAGCCCCCCCTGTGCGACCGTAAAAATCCACCTGTATATTTTTTACCGACTCAGCCGCTTATTAAATTATTGAAAATCCAAGCCCCCAAAGCGCAGGCGGACGGCAATTATATATCTCTCTCTCTCTCTTGAGTGGCGCAAGTCTGTGGCTATGAATTTTTCGCTCTTGTGTTTTACACTCGGCACCGCTCGTAAATTCCTCGGAAATTTCGGCCAGCCGCACTAGCTGTGGCAGGTAAAAAGAGATAAGGGACACGGCAAGAAGTGTATATACACCAGTAGTGCTCTGATCTTGGCTATAGTATAGTCTGCAAAAGATAATACACACTCAGCAACGACGACGACGAGGAGTGTATATATATATATATATAGTATCTCGCCCCGTCCCTAAATGGCAGTTAGCACCGCGCGCGAATTCTTGCGACACTCTCGAGCTTCGCCTATATATATATATGTAGTGTATTGTAAGCCGAGGCGGCCAATTTTCCAAGAGAGCCGCCGCCGCCGTTTTAATACCCTCTTTAACGACGCTGGCAACGATAGACAGTACTATATGCTACTGTGTGCAGTATATATATATATAGAGAGAGAGAGAGAGAGAGAGACTGCGAGCGCAATCGGGCCGAGCTCGCCGGAGAGTGTAGCGCCTCGTAAAAAGATATTCCGACTGAATAGTTAGTCGGAGCTACGAGCACTTTAATTTGACGGTATACACGTAACGCGCGTATAGACGGTTTCGAGAGAGAGAGAGCTGTGGAATGTCAAAAATCCATACACTTCGGAGAGCGGCTTTTTGATGGCTTCGAGCCGCGTGGGCGCGACTGGATCACTTTTATTTTTTACAAGAGTGTATAGCTATACAACATACGCGAGAGCGATTTTTAGAAAGAGTGAAAGTCTTCCAATCTCATATAGGCGGCTTCCGCGAATCGTTATAAATTCATTATCGCCGACAACGTCATCATCATTTTCCTTTCAGCTGAGAGACAACTCGCTTTAAATCACTTATTACGAATGTAATTTGCTCCGGCCGAATAAGTGTGTCACTTTAATCTCCGCTAATTGCTTATTAACTTGTACACACTGCACACATCCATCGAATATCCCTCGCAGTGTTTTCCTCTACGACGACGTGTGTGTGTGTGTGTGGAACATCGCGTGCAGCGTCCAAAAAAGATCGAAAAAATAATCCCCGCGAAAATACAACGTAACGAGCGGAGAAAATTGAAGCCTTACGTATATATATATCACCCGAAGAGTGTCGTAAGTAGGACCCCCTAGAGTATATATGTATAGCTAAAAGCCGAGAGAGCTGCAGCGAGATGCATCACGTGTATATATAAATCGAGAAGAGAGAGGCGGGCCGAGGAAAGGAAATACAAAAGGAGCAAAAGAATATCTCGGCATGGAAAGAAAGCGAAAGAGAGCGCGTCGTCGTTTTGTTTTGCTCTCCTGCGTATATATCCGCGGCAATTACGGCTACTCGCGCGCGCTCGCGCGAGTGGAGAAACTCGGTCGAGAAAAAAGGAATATGGAAAAGAGAGGAAATAAGAGAGATCCTCTCGAGGAAGCTGCGCAGCTCTAACCGTTCTCTCTCTCCTTTGCGTGTATATATAAGTGTGTATATTCTTTCGAGGGTATATATGTACAAGAGAGGAGAGAGAGTTTAATGAGCCCGACGGCGAAATCGATTGATTTGCACACCGACGATTCCTTGTTTATGACTCTTCACGGAGGGTCGGGACGTCAGCAGTAATATCCTTTATAGCGCTTTATTATGTTTAATAATATAAGCAGCTGCTCTCTTCTTCTCCTCATACTATACATACACGTAACGCGAGTGACGTAAACGGATAAATAACGCGTGTAATGCGCCGATATATGATTATTAATAAGCATCGAGAGAGAGAGAAAGAGATGGAAAACGAATATCGTGTGTGTGGTTCCGCTGTATTTACAGACGCGAAATTGCAGGCTTTACCGACATGATTAACACATCAGGCGCAGCTTCGATATCAATAAACAGCGCCGAGCGAGTTGCGATGATAATTACAAGCGCTGCAAGTGTGCTCTGATCGATGAGAGAAGATTCCTAATTAAAAGGACTATATCCAGTGACGTCAGGCAAGAGGAGAGAATACACGGAAGATTCAAGGAGCCAAATTAAATGATTTACGAGCGGTAAATCGAGGCGGAGTATAGCCCCCGGGGCTATTATATTATATTATACCCGAGAGAGCCGCTACACATCGCTGTATATATACACCTATTTTTGGAGCATATAACCACGCAGCGCAGCTTCTTTATACGGTAAACTCGTAAAAAGCAACTTTTCGACGGATTCGGTTTCACGCGAAATTTCGACTTTTTCGCGGCCCGCTAGCCGCTATGTGTATAATAATAACTCAAGCTCTTAATAAGCGTCGTTGAAAACGGCCTTTTTCGCGGTAATAAAGATAATACAGCTACACACGACGACGACGATAGTCTTATAGACTCGGCGCTATATGCACACACATACCTATATGTAATATCCTTTCACTTGCTCACGGCGCGCACGCGGCCGCGGACTAATGAATTCGTGACGTTTTCATCGCTGTTCAGCAGCTCGCGGGCAATTAAAATTCGACTCGTTCTCAAAGTGTCAGGTTCATTGTCGTTTTTAATATATCCAAGAACGATGCGTATCGCAGCCTTGAATACGGCGCGTCATCAGCCCCTTCTCTCTCTCTCTCTCGATCTTCTGCTTCTTCTTTCTTCGATGCATCGGTATATATACATACGACGCGATGCACCCATTGATTACGAGGATTTTTTTTCATACAAAACAGCCCGACGGCCCCAAACCGTCAATCGAGAACTAAGGTGGTTCTCTTTGCTGCTGCTGCTGCTGCTGCTGCTGCTGTCCGTACCGAGGACACGACGACCGGACCTTATTCGGAGAGGACGCCGACGACTGTGTGCTGCAAAAGTTGAACGAAAAACGAAGGAGGATTATCGGGTTGGAAGGCGATTTCGTAAACGACTTGTCGATTCAAAAATAAGTGTCTATCTTTTTTTCGAAAAAGTATTTATTTCGATGTTTATTTTATTACACACCCGAGAGAGAGAGAAGCTAAAATTACGTATCCGCACACGGTGTGTATATGTGAATTTTACACCTCAGTCTTTCGTAACGTATTATAACAAAATTCGAAATTTTGTATCCTGTTCGCACTCTATTTTTTTTTATCTCCCGACGAGCCTCCAAAAACTTTCAACGCCCACACACCGTCCTTTCATTCCAAAAGGGTGTCGCGATTAATTAGGTATAATAACATTGAATATATACTCCTGATGGCGCCTGGAGACCGCAATTCACAAAGTACGAGTGCGTAATTCAATTTTACAGGCGGAAGGCGCCTAAGAACTAAACGCGTACGACTCGAGAGAGATGCAAATTTGCGCTCGGGCAGTTGTTTTTTTTAAAAGCGCAGACACTCCCATTTGGCACAACGATCCTTAATTAAGGCTCTTATTTCGAGTAAGTATTACCAGCTATACTGCAGTGATCGACACGTCGACGCAAGAGTGTCTCGTTGTTGCCGCATGCACTGAACTTTAACTGACTTGTTGTCGTGTGCGTATCATAAACACTGTTGCGCGTATTTTTTTCTCAAACGACGACGGCAGAGGAAAGTTCGAAAGAGTGCGAGGTATATAATAAGCGGTTAATTGTTTATTTACTGTCTCTGGATGAAATGCGTCAGTGCGATGTCGTGGAGACACGCCCTGTGGGAAAGGATTTTCGGACAGAAGTAGGTTCGCTCAGCTTTTATTTTACCTTTGGTAAACAGAAGATTGAGCGCGGTACATTAGCGTCAAAGAGGAGAAACTGCGCGCGCAGAGTGAGATGAAAAATGCCGGTCGCTAAATCACACCGCGCGAGTTTTTTTTTATTTTTTGCCTCTTTTTATATACGTGTGTTTTCGGAATATGTTCCTCTGAATTATTCGCGTTCGTGCGCACGAAAATTTCGCAGCTCGTGCGGCATAAAAAATGGATTACGCACTTGGAATCGTGTGTCCTTATATTATACACTGCTCAATTTTTAAATCACGTCTAAAACCAGAGCTACATACAATAAACAAAGTGTACAGCTTGTACACTTCCTTATTTTGGCACAGCATATCGTTTATCAAAGCGACGAGTCCATTAATTAAAACAGCCGTATGCCGGCCGCGCAGGAAAAAGTTGTCAGGTTCATTAGGAAGCGGCGATTAATCCATTCGCTGCAGCTTTCAAAATTCATTGCGAAAAAACGGCACGCCGCTCTATATAAAAAGAAAACACACACGCGCGTGTCCCGCCGAAAAAAAAGAAGACCATAACGCCTTTATCGCTCACTCCTTCGATTCTCCCGCGGGCGCGAGAACGATAAGCGTCAGTCCGAACGATTAACGGACCGATCGCCGTCGTATATAATACGGAGCGTTCACCTATATAGCTATATATAGAGTGAGGCACGCGGCCTTTCTATATACGTGGGTGGAGTCAAACACATATAGGTACATCTGTGCGGAATATAATCGACAAACGGGCGATTTTCAAAGGAAAAAACAGGCCGCGAATAAATAAACTTGCAGCTGATGTGAGAAAGAGCGAAGGAAGGAAACAATAAAGTTTGTCGTCGCGGAAGGAGGTCAACGACCAGCACAGGCAATGCGTTTCGTCAACCCTCGTCTCTCTCTCTCTCTCTCTCGCTGTCTCCTGGATATGTCTTCACCGGCGCGCGTTTCGCAAAATATACCTCCGAATACTCGCACGAAATAAATAATATCGTGTACCTATATATACAACTGCGCGCGGAGAGAAGAATATAACGCAAGGAGGAGAAAACTCTGAGTTTTTATCCCGCGCGCGCTTTCTTTGTTCCGCTGCCGATCATTGATCGGTACTCTTATTATTGCGGTTCTTTTCTCTTATATTTATTGTACTTTCGTTGATTTACGAGTCCGGAGCTTGCGTGACAGAATTATTTCTTCATTGATAAGAGGGACGATCGAGATCGCCTTTGATTTCTCTCTGTCTGTATAAAGTGTGTATAGTGTTTTCGCGGAACTTTTATATATAGCTAGTATATATACACGTCTTCGCTTCATTGCACTGAAAGTTATATGTGTGTCTGTATGACGAAACTGCAAAACTTTACATTCATCTCTCGCTTTCTAGACACTCGTTTTCCCATGGAGTGTAGCATCCAGGTGTAATTCAGCCGTTAAGAATTCGCGGCACGTGTCCAGTCATCTGCGACTCGCGCGACGACTCAAGGATGCCGACTATTCTAATTATATATATATATCGAGAGAGTGCGTGCAGTATCTCCATTTGTCGCGCGCGTATATTCTCACACTTGCAACGAGTTCATCGAACGTTATTATCGATATTCGCGTAGTAGCAGTTGGAAATTCATTATGGCGATATATCGCAATATTTGCTCGGGGAATTTAAGTGCCTTTGTTAGGATTTTTTCGCAAGCTAGTAGTAGTAGCCTTTCCCACATAGCCATTAACTCATCGAATTTCCCAACCTTCGAAAATATTCGAGAAACCATTATACATCTTCCGTTTTATAGCTTCGTCGTTAAAAAAAAAAAGGAAAAAACTAGTGCCTCAAAGACGCTTCTCTCGCGTAGGTGCGGGAGAGATAATACGCTCGAGGCCGACGCACCGCTTCTGCTGCTGCTGCTGCTGCTCTGGTTATCCATTTGCATCGGATCCTTGAACCCAAGGCTTTTCCGGACACACAGAAGAGAGCTATATTATGATGCTCGTCATTGGAGCTTGTCAATTGGTCAATTAGCGTTTTTTTGCCAGACGAACGTAACAACGATTTTAACGACTTGGAGCTTACGCTGTTGTTTACATTCTGTCCGTGTATACAGTGTGTTACGCGACACGACGGTAATAAAGTTGCATCTTCTCTCGGCTCACCTCGTCGTGCGCTTTTTCACAAAGATGTCATTGAGATACAATGCACATGCACATACAGCGATCGAAGTTTCTATACAAGAAGAAAAATACCGTTAAAGTTATATCAGAGACTCTCTCGACACACACAGAGAGAGAGAGAGAGCGAGAGGTCACATTATAGCTTGAGAGGGCGGTGCTATGGTAGCCGGCCGTCGAAGGGTCAACCGGGATGTCAAGTCGTGGCCGTTCAATGAAGAAATGCACGAGAGCTCTCTCGGTGTCGCTCAATTTTCAACGGCCTATCCTTCGATATATACCAATAATCGGCCGTATCGCTCGCGCGCATTCAGTTGCGAGGGCCTTGATAGCCGATGCCGATGCAGTTCTCGCGCGCGCGTCGGTATAATAATCGCCGTGTCGAAGCGCGCTCGTCCTTTGTGAGCTGCAGCTCTTCTTGTGGCCACTTCATTGTATACGAGAGAGACGGACTTGTACACAGTAGGTATGCGGCCACGTCTCGCAATTTCTTAATCTTAACGGTGGCTGACGGCCGTCAGCTGTATATAGGATGCAGTATAGTGCAACCTAGATATCGTTCCTTTTTTTTGCGCACGCGCGCGAGATTTTTATCGAGAGTCTGCGATGAATTTTGCTGTAAGGTATATATGTAACGGAGAGCAGTGCGTTATGCAAATGAGCTTTCGATTATTGTTACGGCTGTATAAAGCGCAGCAGAACGATAAATTATATCATTTTTACACGCGCGCGCGCCCGCAACGATGCCGAAATGTAATATCCATCGATTTTTCCGAGAATATCATAACATAAGCGCGGTGAAAACAGCAACAACGAAACCCACATATTTATGATTTCCTCAATCTCCGCGCGTAGAGCGCACGGAGTTGCGCGAGTTTCGTTTATTCCGCGGAAGAGGCGAAAGAAGACTTTATGGTTATCTACATAACGAGAGCGTTAAAGATTAACGAGCTAATGGACCGCCGGCAGTGTTGCAGAAGCTTCGCGCGCGCCATCATCTCGCGTTTCCGCGATGAAAGTCAAAGAGTAGCGCGCTTGGCTGGAAAAAAAATTGCGTGTTTATATGTACGCGCTTTGCTTCTAGAGAGAGAGAGAGAGAGAGAAAAAAAAGACCGAGAAGCATTGTTGTGGAAGGTGGCTGTAAGGTAGTTAATAGCTGCGCGGAAACCTTGTGTTATACGGTGGCGATCGCTCGTAAAACATAGGAGCGCAAGGATGATTTTGAAAATAAGTGCAGCGCGCGCGGCATGCAGCCGCGGTTTCTTCAAATTTTAGAATACCGCGCCGCGAGAGTTGCGCAAAAAGCGTTATGGGCGTTTCGTTTCGACCACTTTTCGTCTATATATGCTATAGCTATATATTCTTTGTGTAAGACTGACTTTATTTTTGCCCTCTTTTTGCGCGGCGACTTAATATTCCGGTTTCTCTATAGACATCAGCAGTCTCTTCGAGGCATGTATATTAGAAGACAGGCCAATATGAAGCGAATCAATTACGGGGGATAAATACGCCTCTGATGATATATAAAAGAAAAGCCATTAACGTTCATCATCAGAGACTCTCGCGGAGAGATTACGTATCGAGCTCTCCGTCGGTAAATTTGATTTATAAAACAATGATACCCCATTATCACCCCGCACGCGAGAGAGACAAGTGAAATAAGCAGGTATTATATACGAGACACGTGCACATAGTCGTATCGTGCGCGAAATTAAAAGACAATACGTAATTAGGTGAGGTAATCGCCACCTCTAGACTCTCTCGTCGGTTAATAAACCCTGATGTACACCTATATGTACGAGTGCGCGGTGTGAACGCATCGCGGATTTTTCAAATACTCGGCGCTCAATGAAAAGCTTCTCTGTCTCTCCCTTTCGCCATTGCTTCTCTCTCTTAGTCTCTCTGATTGATAGTAGACGCTCATTGATTGTCTCGTAGGCAATAAATCGCGCGAAGGGGCGGCCTGGGGTCGTCGAAGGACAGCAGCAGCAGCAGTAACGACGGGTTAACGCCACGTGAGAATTAGAACGACGACGAGCCGACGCCTTATTGCTGAGATTTTCTCGAGAGACGCCACACCGCCCACGGATTATTCGTGATGCTAAACGACGGGTCTTTGCGTGCAGTACTTTGTGTGTGTGTGTGACGAAATAAATCGAGGGCTGCAGGAAAAAGAATTATTTAATTGGTATATCGAAGCTTTTTCACGGCGGCCTACCAAACTCGTCTGTTACTACTGAAATCCGCGCATGCTCACCAGGACACTAAAATATTACGTCCACGCTGAAAACCACGGATATATCTGCGAAGCATCAGCAGCAGCAATAAAACAACGCAGTATAATGAATTTCTAATGAACACGGCGCATTATACACACGTACACAATATACATTCACTCTCATACACACACACGTCCGTTGCATGTCGCCCAGCGTTTGCTCTTAACACTCGGTCTCTCGCATGTGCAAAAGGCGTGGCTGGTACCGCTCACTGATACGCTCGCCGCGATATCTCTCGGCTATATACACTATATACGCCGGCTTGTACATATTATACGATTCGGCGCAGGGCTATATGCTCTTTCTCTTCTCGACGCGCGGACTTCAGACGTTCACTTCAGAGACTTCCGTCTCTCTGCAATTTAAGCCCGCGCTGATGCAGTTTCACTTTTCACGTCTTCATTCGCACAGATGCGCGACGGCTCGAGAGTATGTGACTCGTTAAGGGCGTTCCCCGTATATAAGTGTATATGCCTTTCGAATTTCCGAGCTTTTTTTGCACTGCGAGCTGAGAGGTTCGTTATATATATATACGTGGAATTTGGGTTGTGGATGATGCGGTGCTGCGGCGAATCGGAGTTTGGTCGTCGTCGAAAATTTTTAAGAAAGAAAAAAACAGCCGCAATTTTCGGCTTTATTGTGCCTTTCACGTCATAAATTATCCTCGCGATCATTACTTTACGTGTGTGTGTGTGTGTGCAGTTCGCGAGAGAGCGCATTAACGAGAGTTTATGTACGTTTTGATCGATTTTTTCATCCGAAGGTCTCGTGTGCTTTTCCCCCCGACGGCGACCTGCTTTATAATAAACGCCAGTATAGGGTTTACTCAGCTCCGCGATTGAGACGCGTGATGCTTCTGGGAATATAAACACACGTAGACATAATTTTGCAAATGATTTTCTTTTTATAATAATTTTAACGACTCTCTTTTGACGTTTCAATATAGCCGCGTCAAAATAATTGCAGCAGAGACGTACACGTCGCTTATACGTTAATAACGATTCTCGCGTAATATATCTTAAATCCACAGAACACACATGAGCGAACGAGCAAAGCGAGCTGCTGCGCATTAAGAAGAAAGGCGGCGGTTCTCCGCTGTAAATCGTATCCCGTTCTAAAAAAAGACCGAGCCTCTCGGAAAAAGGACAAAGTGCGCGCAGCGATGAAAGTCAAGTACACATATATACACACACACACACACACAGGATAGGGTTCGCTCCTTACATAATGGGCGCAACTCTCAGCACATCCCTTTCGACTGTATGTGTATTATGTGTGTTCCTTCTTGGCCGCTCTCTTTCCTAACTGTATCCGTTAAAATACTGGCGTCGCGGCTCTGTGTGTGTGTATGCAGATTTGCAGCTTATTCGCCGAGAGCGCAGGAGAGAAAGAGAGAGCGCGTGCGCTCGTGTACACTGCCGAGAGTTTTCTCGCTTAGAAATGCCGATAGCGCAGGCAGCGCGCTTGGTCTTTCGTAAGAGAGCCGCGAAAGAAGGATCTAACGACGCAGCTGCATGCACATTCTGCTCCAGAATAAACATGAAATGGACTACGCCCACGTGGAGAATTCATCTATATATACCTATATAGGCTCTCTCACTCTCGTGCTGAAATATAATGCACGAGAGTGATATACGTGTAATACAGTTTTCTTTTTTTATGCTTTATGTAACGAATAATAAAATAACGTGTACACGCTTTTAATTCCGCAGAATTGCATCGAGATATCATGACAAAGTGATCGAGTAGTCGTATATACAATAATATATACACAATAATATCGATGGCTATTGCCAGATTCGAGAAAACAATAAACACGTGCGCGGCTGCGATGAGGATTACAAGACAGCCGCGGCACAGAGAGAGAGAGCGAGTGATCTTATTATACCCACAGCAGCCTCCCAATCCAATACGTGCAGCAATGAGGAAAGCAAAGTATACTTATATATATGTACGAGACTTCGTGCTCGGTTTAGGGCGAGGCGCTCGTCTTCTCTGCAGCAGCAGCAGCTTTACCTTGCTTGTGCAGCAGCAGCAGCTTCTCTCGTTCCAGTTCTCACGCGCGGCAGCGCGCGCAAAAGTGGCATATGCGCGCCTTGAACTTATGGCGTTTATTATGCATCGTTACGGAATATCTCTCTCTCTCTCTGAACCCTCTTGAAAGTATACGTATACAGCCCTGCGCTCGCGTGGTATACTTTCGTTTTTAATCGAGAGGCGTTGGAGTAGTATCGTTCTCTCGCTGATGTTTGCACTTCCCCTTCAGCTTCGCTTTCGTTAATTATGCGCCTTCTCTGATGGAGCGCGTGGGAGTATATATATATATGTGACTTTTGTAATTCTTCGTTCGCGTTCCTTCGTGTCCCGATTGGCCTGCTGCTGTATGCTCAATCTCTCTGAGCAGGCTAATTCCGACGCGTAAGAATTCAACTTGATCTAGCTTTTTGTAATGAGGCTTCTGGATTTTCTTAGATATCTGCAGCTGAGTGGAACGCATTGTACCTGAATATAGCTTTGCTTTTTGTTTGCCTTATAAAAAATAATAAATCGTATCGATATAATATACTACTGTACGGAGAGGAGCATAATATAACAAATGATTCCATTATGCGGCTACAAACAATCCATTCATATTTTGATCGCATACATGCGAGCTTACATAGTTGGTGACAGCTCTCTCGTTTCCAGCATTGAAAAATTATCAATTAGCCATTTACCGCGCGCGCGCGCGGTGAAAAATGGTTTGTATACATCATTGTGTTCGTAACTTACAACGACGGCGGCGCTTTGTGTCCAAGCGCCAACGCGAGCTACGTGTTTGTATATACATATTGTACATCAAAGCGTCAAGAGTATTATACACACAGAAACCGGCCGTTTTTCTTTTATTCACAAATCACACGCGGCGACGTTCTCCCCACACAAACGTCACGCGAATAATTAGCCGTGAGTCCATTAATTAGCTGAGGCTCACACACAGCCGAGAGCGACGCCAATTTATCCAACTAAATCCAAACTTTATTCTCCATTCATCATTATAATCTATTCATAATTTGCTCAAACGGAAAAAAGCTCGAGAGAAGAACGCTCGCCATAAATCACGCACTACGCGCAGGGCTTCGGACTCGAGGAGAGGAAAAAAGCTGCGCCAACACCTTTGCAGAAAGGAGGCGGGTCGTCATTCAAGCTGTCTGCGTTGTTGCCATTCAATGCAGAATTTGGCGAGAGTGAATATATAAAGCCGGAGAAACACTTGCGATTAATTTATGCAGAATATATCTATAGCCGGGAGTATAATCCGTGGGCAACCTTGCGCGATGCTGTAATCTAATGACGACGTCGATGGCTGATTGTGTGGGCGATATCAAAAGACACTTTACAATGCTTCTTTTTTGCCGGGGTCTCTGTGTGTACCTAATTATCTGCGGGATCAAATTGGTATTGAGACGTGTGCCTAATAAGTTGTAACGCTCGGAGTGGATCACCACCACTGACACAACGACCCAGTAATGGTTACAATATTGGTTACGATCATTTGAAATATATAACCTTTTTATCTTGAGACTATTTTTTTTACAAAACAAAAGACTAATTTTAAATAGGGTAGCTAATCGTGTGACATCTTGTGATTTCGGATCAGAAATACATACCTATAGCAGTATTCACTTTTGTACCACAAGTAAAGTTTTCATAGGCATATTACTACCGTTTAAAACGTCTTATTACTACTAATTGTAAGAAGAGATAAAACAAAAATCATTGCCAACCGTTGGTTCGCTCTTATCACTCCAGCGTTGAGCCCGTGTCAATAGCCAATACTAGCATAACTAAAAAAGGTACTCAAACCGATAGTAGTCAATGTTAGCTTTCTTCCATGGGCGAACGCCAGTTGTCGGGGAGTGAATAAAGACGAATGTAAAAAATTTTGTGAGTCGTTTCGACGTCAAAATGCATTTAAAGTCCCATTATGCATTGCTTTAGTCAGCAAATTTAAGATTTTACTGCGGGACTGGTTGGAAACGGTTTTTTTTGTCTATGGCTCAAATTGAAGAATGCACACATAATAGAAGCGAAATACGCCGGGAGGCTCTCAGGTTACGGTGGAAACGCGCTTGTTAAAGAATCTTCACAAAAGGCCGTAAATCACTGAAGAATCAATCGACGGGTGGGAGCTTCGGTGTTTAGCGATTACCAGAGAAATTTTCCCGCATAAGACGTCGAGAAATTGAGACGTCACCTCCGGCACAGGAACAATGCTGTCGTTAAAAAGAGCAGCTCTTGCCGATGACGAAAGAGGCGAAAAGATAATGTCTTGTTGTATCGGGTTGTAGGCAGATATGCGATATTTCACACCACGTGTAGGGTACCGATGCTTCGTCCGTACACTTGCTTTTGTGCTTTTGCAACACTTGAGGTTTTCTGGTTGTCTATGGAATAAATAATAATAATCATTTGTGGTTTCCGTTATTTACAACTCTATTAAGCTTAATCTTTGAATGGGTAATGGAGGTGTATTCGAAATGATGGTCGATCTTAAATACGTAAAATTTATTTATCTGCATGTTTATCAAACACCAATACGATGAGTGAAAAAAAGGAGAACATAGTTTTAACGAAATAGATAAACAAACTCATATCTACTCTAATTAGTTCTCCTGCAGTAAGTTCAAATGCTTTGTTAGCCACTGTCATAGTCAACACCAAATCATATTGTCTTAATTTTGGAGACAATGAATACCAGTAACTATTGTATATCGATTTGTTGATATTACCAAATTCATGCTGCAGCAATTCTCCAGCATAGCAGTAAAGAAATATTTCCAAAAATAAAATAGGAAACGACTGTGTGCACTTGTAGGCCAAGAATTTATTATTGATCTTCAGAGCTATTAAAAATGTTGCACCTTAAAATGATTAAATTGTTAATGAATAAAGTTCAATTGTTATAAGTGTATTAATGCTATATTGAAGACTTACTCTGACTAGTAACCAGAAATATACTTATTATAAATTGCAGCAATAGTATGACGCTGAATCCAATTTTGACATCGTTCGCAAGTCTCATAAGTCGATAGTGTTTCCTAGCTAATAAAGCGATTGGCTTGATGCAGTCTGAATGCCAAACTAATTTTCCAACGGTATTGAATTCAATTTGAAGAGTCTTCAACTGTCCACAGAGATGCATCACGATACCAAAAAAGAAAACGTCTACACCGATTAAACCAAATGCTAGGTAAATAAGAGATATACTTTGAATTAAATAAACAGAAACGTATTCCCAATCAGTTAAGTTTCTGAATGAGCAAACCGTCTGTATTGGTAAATTTGAAGCATCGTCTCTCGGCAGTATAAAAGGATTTGCAACATACAAAATCACGACGCAGTACGCAATAAACATTTGAATGTAATAAAACTTTTTTGCCAACTTTGCATTATCTTTCATTATTTGGATTTTATCTCTATCGTGAACATTTGCCCAATCTTTCCAAGCACTAACGCAATTGTTGTACATTCTAATAAAATTCAAACGTACACATATTACTTTGGCTAAGGATAGAATGAAACCAACGAGAAAAGCATAATAGTCTAACATATCTGCTGGGGATCCGCATGTTTTATATATTTCTTCAAAAACCAATACTATAATGAAAATCTATAGTACAAAAACGACTTTGATAATTGTTTATACCATTATTTATCAAACGAAAATATAAAAACTATGTTTTACCTGACTGATCGTAGCTATTAGATAGAAGAAAATGTGTATTACTTTATTTTTCTCGAATGGCCAAAGTCCGCAAGGCCACAATACAAACTTATAAATTTTAAATTCATTCCAAAACCCGCGATTTGATTTTATTGCCATATTTAAACAAGTTTGGCTACTGTGATCAAAAGATATCCGTAATGTAGTATTTGTGTTAAAGTTTAACCAAGAACTCGAGCTTGAGCAACTTAGAAACTAAACAATTATTTAGCTGTGAAAGAAAATTGGTCATAACCACGATTTTTATTTATGCTTCAATTTTATGCATCTTCGATTTTCATTAATAAGTTAAGAAGAGAAGTTAAACCTTTTATTATTTAGCCAATATATTGAAATATTAATCATGATTCTAAACACGCGAAATATTCACCAATAATAGGTATTTGTGCAAATTTTGTTTTTAGAAGTCTATTTATGTTAATGTCGTTAGGAAATATTAGCGTATATCAATGTTTCTAGGTGCACGATCGTTAAAAGTGTGAATAAACAATTTTATAAAATTTAAAATCTGCTTGCAGATAAGACTACTCTGCGAATACGAAATTAAAGGAATTCTTAATTGAGATTATTAATTTTGCTTTATTTCTTAACTTTATACATCAATCTTCATCAAGCAACCACATTAAACCTTCCGATTTTTATTTAATATGTTAATGACAATAATAATAACATTCGATAATAATAGTATAAATAAAATCTATTGTTCTGTGTGTTTATCAAACAGCAATACAACGATGGAAAAGAAAGAGAACATAGTTTTAATGAAATATATAAACAAATTCATATCTATTCGAAACAACCGTCCTGCTGTAAGTTTGAAGGTTTTATTGGCTGCAGTCATAGAGAAAACCAAGTAATATTGTCTTAATTTCGGAGACAACAAGTACCAGTAACTACTATATATTGACTTATTAATACAGTCGAATTCGTAATTCAACAGCTCTCCAGCATAACAATAAAGAAATATTTCTATGATTGTAACCGGAAATGTTTGTGCGCACTTCAACGCTAAAAATGTATTGCTGACTTTCATGGCTAGCAGAAACGTTACACCTGCAATATTTTTAGATCATAAACAATTTTATTATTTGATTAAACACGTAGCGTTAAAGTTTACTTGCCTTGACTGGTAACTAAAAATGTACTGATTCCAAATTGTATCAATAATAACAGGCTGAACGTTATTTTTAAATCGTTTGCAAGAATAATGAGACTAAAATGTCTTTTGGCTAGTATTATCATTAGTTTAATGCAGTCTGGATGACTGTTATTTGATCTTCCTAATTTTTTAAATTCAAGTTGAAGAATTTTAAGCTGCGCACATAAATGCATAACAATGCCAAAGAAGAAAACATCTACGCCGATCACGCCTAGTACCATGAGAAGTAATGATAAGGTATGAACAAAATACAAAGTAGCGTAATGGAAATTCGTCAAATTTTTGAACGAACAGACTGTTTGAATTGGTAAATTTGAAGCATCGTCTCTTGGCAACAGTAAAGGATACACAAAATATAATACAACTACACAATAGGCTGTTATCGTTTGAAGATAATAAAATATTTTCGCGACTTTTGCATGATTTTTCATAATCTTTATATATTGCCCATCTGTAACATTCTTCCAGTCATTCCAAGCGCCAAAACAATTGTTATAGACTCCTTTCAAATTAGATCGCACACAGATTATTTTTGTCAGTGATAGCAGAAAGACTGCGAACATTGCGTAGTAGTCCAAAATGTCAGCTGCACTTCCACATTCTCTGTATATTTCTTGTGTAATGATTACAATGATGAAAATCTACATTCAACACGTATATTTTTTGTTAAAAGGATTGTAATGTAAAAAACTTTGTGTTTTAAAATCTTACCTGGCATAATGCGCTTATCAGAAAACGTGATGTATTAAATACGCTTATCTTTTCTAAAGGCCACAATCCAGAAGGCCACGATACCACCTTATAAATTTTGAATTCATACCAAAACCCGGGATTATATATAAATGAGTTCACTTTATTTCGATCAAAAAGTTTAAACAACATTTTGAAAATATTTTATTCATTTGTGTTGAGACAACTGTTGTAGAACATGTTTATTAAGAACTTGAAAACTTTACTAACTTCCATTTGACATGACGGTGAGTGTATAATCGATCGTAATTACGACGAGAGCTTTCATTCACTATATCGTTCCCATCAACCATAAATATAAAATACGATTCTTTCAATTAGCATTAATTCAAGACACGCAAACGGCAGAAAAAGTTAAAGAGCGATGTTACAGTATCGAAGTTTAAAACTTTGTAAAAATATCAAAACCAATATTCAGCTTCTAATAACAAGAATATGACCGGACACGAAAACCGACGAGTGCCACATCCTTTCATTCTATTTATCGATCTTTCTGCCGGATGGCTCTGATTAATAGTGTTCGACTATACGTCCGAACAAATAATCATCTCTTCGACAACCCACGTAATATCGAGGCGACTCGTTGAGTAACGACAGAGACCATAGTCCAAGATGATTTCGCGAGATCGCAATTCACTCTCGCTCTCTCTCTCTCTCTCTCTCTCTCTCAATCGAGGATGTAGCTTCGACAGTCCACGTGTTTATATCCCAAGGATGATTTACAGTTCCGGCGAGATATCGCGCAGCTCCAAATGGCCCTCGGGGTAAGTATATGTGGGAATAAGCTCTATAGACCGGCGACTTTTTTTAATAGCTCAACGACCCGTAAACGAGCCAACGAAATAATACGTTTTGTACGTCGGTTTATTGGCCAATCATCGACTGTGTATTTATTCATTCATATAAAACGAGCTGCGTATATTCAAGGCTCTTTTTTCATCGGAGCTGACTATATTACTACTATCTCGTATGCTATGGGTTTTATTCAATTACACCGACGCGGATCCCATCGAAGCAGTTGCAACTCGGATACTTTACTATCACGCCTATGTGCACCGCGCATCAAGGATTTTCGAAACTCTGTTCGTTGCTGATGTTGTTGATGAGAGACGAGTCGCATCGGGTAATTCCAAGTAAAGCTACTTCTCCTCGTGGTCGTCCGCGTAAAAACCAAGTGTACGGCGAAAAACAGAAAATAAAGACTCCGATCTCAATGACTCGGCCTCGCAAAGGTCCCTCATCGCGCGTTACCTATACAGGCTATATGCACCCAAAAAAAGAATGCAGAAAAACATCCGAGATTCGGATAAAGATGAAGATTCCAAGGTGAGCGGCCAAAAGCACACACACACACCACAGCATCAAAGTGAACGGAAGTGAAGGGAAGAAAAGGGAAAGACGATCTGCTGCACGAGAGTTTCGGGTTCGCAGTTACAGTGGAGTGCATAAGGACGACGAGGACGAGTCTCTCGATGATAAATGCGTTGCGCAAGCTGCGCATTTAGGCGTTGCGACCGGCTCATCTCGCCTTGACGCTCGGCTCTTTTTTTCGCGCTCGCGCGCGTGCACGTATACCGGCGGGCGTGATTACACTCGAGCGGCCTTCTTTCATCGAGAGAAAAATCGAGGCAGCGGTCACTGCGTGCACGTGTGTGTATATATATATATATATATATATATAACACACGACAAGCGCGATCGGCGAAAAAGGCCTTGAGATACACACTCACACTACACGCCGTTCTTTTTAGGCGCTACATCGACGAACACGCCTTTCTTCTGCATCAGCCAGTATATATATACAACTTTTGTATATACCGCAAGAAGAAGTTTCTTCTTTCTTTGACCTCGCGCGAAGATGCTGCGGCCACGCCACAGCAGGGAAAGGCGGTTGCGATCAAGTGCAATCTTGCGGAAAGTGATTGTCGAAAAAGTGAAAGTCGAGCCGAGAGAGAGAGAGAATCAAACTGACCGCGCGCGAGCTCGCGACGCCGAGAGCTGCTCAAATTATACACTATATACGCGCACGAGAGATGCAAGTCGCTGTGTGTATATGTGAGTCCGTGCGCCGAGCGATGATGGCTTATTAAGCTCTCCTCTCGGCGAGCTCTCTGGCAAATAATGCCATTTTTGTGCCGTCGCGCGCAATTACATATTCCCCGAATATTGCGCCGCTGGTACACTTTTTCCCGCTGCTCCTGTTTGTACTTCTTCATTAAAATACAGCGTGATCGCGAGCAACGCGTATATAATTTAATATTCGAGCTAATTATATACAGATGAAATCCGTATAGAGGAACAATTAAATTTCGTTCAAGAGAGATCGCGCCCGTCAAGATCACGTATCCACGCGACATATCCACGTTGCTAACGAAGTCTCTCTCTCTCTTTCTCAAGGGGGATGTCGTCATTGTAATCGATTATCCGCGATGGCACCGCGTCACCGGGAGCCTTAGTAGCAACAGCAGCAGCAGCAGCAGCTATATAACAACGATAGGACTTTGGGCTGCACCGTTATACTCTCCTTCTTCTCGGCCCATTTATCTCCTTCAGAGAGAGAGAGAGAGAGAGCAGCTCTCGAGTCTCGGCGGCGGACAAAGTTAATAAGCGATATCTGCCGCGCACTGCACTGCACACTGTTGCAACTAATGCCCAGCCCTGCAACGGGAGCCGCACATAATAGCGACTCCCGATTCTCTCTCGACGCAATGCATACTGGCCTCTGGTGAATCGGTATATACCTATACATAACGTTTGTGAGAAAATCTCGTATCTTTCGTATAATCTCCAGTTTAATTTGTAAACGACTGTTGTTGTTGCTATATTCCGATCGTTTATATACTAAAATAAGTTGAGAGCTTGCGCAAGAATTTCGCGGATGTGCAATCATCATCAATGAGAGGGAGAGAAGAGACGACAATCGGAGGACAGAGGCGTATAGCTCTCCGCGTGCGCAGCGGAAAAAAAAAGTGCGAAACAGGCATAATTAGCGGAACGAGCGAAGAATGTCGCTGCAGCAGCGACGAGGCGTCTAGCCGCGCGTAACTCCTGCGCGACGTCGCAATAACGCTCGCGTCGCGACAAAAGTCCCTATACTTCTCTCTCTCTCTCTCTCTCTTTCTCTCGACTCCGAGATCGAAACAATGCGGATGTCAAGCAGTGCTTTATAGGTACGTTTGATTCTCATTGAATTTTAAATGCAGCTACACACACATAGCTATAAGAGAAGAGAGTGTGCCACTCGGATATGATACGTATATAATCAAAAGGATCGAAAGAAAGAGAGAGAGAGAGACTGTGTGTCTGTCGCCGCCGTTTGTGATTCCCGTCGCGTCGCTCTATCGAGCCGTAAATCAGCGCCGCGCTGAGCTTTTATCGAGAGCTGCGCAGAATCCGATAATGATTTCCATTGCGTCAAGAGGCGCCCGGACAATAACGGCATTGTTATTGTCGTCGTCGTCGTCGGTCGCGCCCTTCCCTCGAGGACTTGAACTCCCTGAGGTGTATCGTATATATCTTCTCTCTCTTTCTCGCTTCCGCGCTTTCGTCGAAATAAGAACTCTGCAGTCCCGTCCGCGCGTCTGAGATATATTGCCCAAGTAGGTATATATAAAGCGGGCCGTGAAAAATCGAATGACGAAACTGTACTACGCCTTTTGTACTATACATTTTGATACCGATTTCTCGGAAGAAAAAAATAGACTCGACGAAAAGTTAAAAATGGCAATTAAGATAAGAAAACGCGCTAATAATCTGTCGATTACATCAGACCGGATCTGCCACATAGAAAAGCCTGCAACCCTTCGTCTCTCGGCAGTAGTTTATCAAATACGTATACATACAAGCTCATTACAAAGTAGTTTAACCAACAGTACTTTCCGATAAAGGAGCGCGCTAAAAAAAAGAGGGGGAGAACTGGAAGGAGGTCCCTCTCTCTCTCTATACACTGCACACGTGCTGCTCCATAAGAAAGGAGCTGCAACGCCGGCGCGGATGGCAGGAGTGAAAGGCCCACGCCCGTGCCTCGGGCAGTCATCGCGCGCGCGGCGTAATCCCCTCTCTTTTATGTATTGCATGTATACCTATATATCGAGAGAGTGCACTGCAAGGGCGAACGTATATACACGCACCGCGAGAGAAGTTACACTTATATTATAGGTGCAGAGTTGTTACGCGAGAGGGAAAATTTTGCTATGCTAATTTGTCGCCGAGGGGATTTTTAGACTCGAAATTTTCAGATAAGATGAAGTGGCTACATATTACGAGAAGGATATAACGGGTATTAATGAAAGTTAGTCCGACAGGGTTGAAGTTGAAAAGGCGGCTGGCTTACGTAAAGCTTGTACGAGAAAAAAAAAATACGTATAATAACGGTTATGTCTGTATCAAAAAATAATACATAAGACACGTCGTGTCCGAAAATTTATGTTTCGTATAAAACACACATTATCGAACGTATTAATCCGCAGAAAAAAAACGAATTCAGTACTGTACGAGAGAGAGAGAGAGAGAGAGAGAGAGAGAGAGCTTTCAATTCCTTTTCCGTAAAAAAAAAGAATTGCTCGTCGCTCTCTGCCAGTATAATGCCATATCATTACTCGCAAATTGGAAATTTGCATTTTCGCTCTTATTCATTGTTCCACTCTCTCGCGCGAGCGAGCGACCGCTCCCTTCACTCGTCGAGGCTGTCGTCGCTCGAGAGACTTCCGAAAGTAGCTTCGAAAAAGTAAGCGGCTACTCTCCGGTCCCTCCTCACCTCTCTCTCTCTCTCTCTCTCTACATAGCAGTACATATATATACACCAGTTGCAATATCTGTGATCTCTCAGGGCGAGGACAGCTCAGGAAAGAGCACGAGAAACTGTATCCGATTGTTTAGGGATGAAGCCGCGCGCAGAGATGATCCGATTGTTATGTCGTAAGCGCGCGCGCGACTCCTGCCGTTCTCGTGAGCAGCTCTCTCGACTAGATGTATACAGGTATATAGACACGTGTATACACGCGGAAAAGGGCCTTGATACCGTTGCTGCTGCTAGTCTTGCCGAGTAGCTGCTGCTCCAGAATCTTTCGCCCACGAAAGTTCGATGCTATCGAGATCGCTGCGGCTTTTTTTCTCCGTGACGCGTGGCCGCTGCGGCTATGTACGACCTTTACAGCTACCTTTTCTTATTTCCCCTTTTTTTATCTCTCTATTGTGCTGGGCTTTATTTTTTTGTCGACGCGGTCTCGCTGCATGATGAGCGGACCGATTGATGTTGCTTTTTTTGAGCTGAGTGAGAGAGAGGATTCAAATTTTTAATAACAGTTTGTGCATGCTCGTATCGTTTAGAAACTTAAACGAGGACGTTTTTCATAATTACAACGTGCTCTCGAGTGCAGGATTAATCAGCTGTTCGAGAAAAAAAACCGCCTGAATGCGTGTTGTCGACTCGAGTAAATCTTGGAACGTTTCCCCGAATAAGCTATGTATTTCCAGATATATATAATATATAAAAGAAAATTTGCCGCAATGTTTCACCGATGCTGCACCGGCGATAAACCAAGGCAGCGCTATATATAACGGCGCGCGATCCCCCGGAGTAATACGTCAACTAATGACAACCACGCGCGACTACTCCATAAAACACGTACATCACTATACTACACGCAGCGCAGTGACGAGCCTCTGATAACAGTAAATCCTCGAAATGCAGATCGCGTGTGTGTAGCTGATTTCCCAGAAATTTATCGACAAATAAAATGAGCGAGGAATTTATCGCGCGGAAGTTACACACACAGAGAGAAGAGGATACTACACTACTACACGAGAGACCGCCTCTATCTCTCACGTAGGCGTGTATATATATATAAAGCTCTCGCATTCCCCGCAAGGCGTAGGTATATATATATATACGTATAGCCTCTCGTCCATCCCGTTTAACCCGTTAAGCGCGCGCGCGCGCGCGCGAGCGGCCGAAAAAATCTCGAGCAGCTCGTGCATCTTCCTTCTCGTGCCATCGGACACGCTCCTCGAGTAGCCGCAAGAGAGTGAGAGAGAGAGAGAAGATTATCGGATTATATCTCTCGGGGCGCTTTCTAAACGCTTTTTATCTTCTCCCCCCTGCGATGTGGTCTGTCGGCTTCCTGCACCGACGACTATACTCGCATGCGAACTTTAACTTCTGGTATGTGTAGCGCCGCTACTGCTGTTTGATTTAGTGGTAGCTCGCCGATTAACTGCGCCTCTATCCGAAGAAGAAGAAGAAGAAGTGTGTATGAACGTTGGCAAAAAAATCGACAACGATGATATAAGTCTCCACATCCGAAGGGGAAAAAAGTTGTACTCCCCTGATTGGGATCTCTCTTTCTGCAGTATGACCAGTCGGTGCTATATAAGTGCGCCTATAAGTTTCGTAATGCCGTGTGGTGATTTCGTCAGGAGTAGTTGACGCAGTTGCAGCAGCAGCAAGTAGCTCATCAAAAATCGTGCGAAATCGCGCGAGACCGTGCGAAACGAGGTGCCGCCGCCGCCGCGAGCGATTGGGTGGAGTCTTGTTCTTATAAACGAGAGAGTTTAGTTGCCCAAGTGAAGGAGATGTCCTCGAGTTATCGCGATAATATAACCAACGAAAGGCCGACGTATCAGCTGCAGCATCCCGAGGACGAAGGGGCTGTGAGAGCCGAGAGTCATAATAATACGGGATATATTTTCGAGAAAGAGAGATATGTGGGATAAAGATCGTAGGGTGGGTGCAGTGGAATTTTGCTTCGAACGGTGAATACAAATTTTTTTTTTTAATTTCGTTCGACGTAAACGTGTAATACGAGCCTATAAAGCGTTTTATCTTAATTCCTCGCTAGTATACACATGTAAAACCTGATAGCAGAGAGAGAGAGAGAGACTCAAAATGAATGATCTCGAAAGAGAGAATGAAAAAAAAACAATCGGTATAATCAGATTCGCGGTCATCAGAAGTCGACCTCATTAGCTGCTCTAGTAAAGTTAGTATACACTGCACCGTTATGTTCGGTGTTCCTCTTCACTGAAACGAAAAAGAAGCTCGATCGCGCGCGCCAGGCGGTAAAGCCGAACAGCAGCAGCAGCAGCAGCAGCGGCTCATCACGATAGCATCTTTTATATGCGTCGATCTTCGAATATTCTAAACTGTCTTCATCGCGATGACATGGATTTCAAGTGACGCGCGTATAGCTATTATAATACACAGTCGATCTTGAAATATGAAAGTCCGTGTGCCCTGGTGAAAATGAAGAAGAAACCGATTCCTAATCGACTTTAGTAGAGCAGTTATATATGTAACATCACGAGAACGCGATGAATTAAGATACAAAACTTTAGAGCCCCGCACGCAGAATGAAGTCGTCGATCACAGCGAGATCTATCGATTTCGCCACTTATATATATATCCCTATCGAATTCTCTCTCTATGTCAACCAGAGAGAGTCAAAGTTGCGAATAATGCTTGCAAGTATTTGCCATATTCCATTCATTCGGTATATAAGCCAGCACGTACGCACAGAGGCCTTATAGGAGACACATCGGTGCGGCTGTTTTTGGTGTCAATGGAAATGGAAATTCATTGTATATCCTTTCCATCTACTATTTTCAACGTAAATATAAAACACGTGGGCCATAGTTGTGCTTTGCTCGGCGTGTGTCTTTCTCTCTCTCTCTCTCCCGATCTAAATTCATGAGATTCCAGTAGGGAGAGAAGCGCGTCCGAATATTCACTTGACGAGAGAGCGAGCGTTAAATCTGGGTCGACTGATACGGCGGATCCAATTTCGTATGATGAACCGTTCGATCTCCTTCTTTCTCTCCTCTCTCTCTCCGCGCGTATATACTACTATATATATACTTCCTCTTCCCCTTTCTTTACGGGACAATCCTGCCGCTTTCTTGGAAAGAGAGAGACCTTAGCCTTGCGGAAGCGAAGCTAATTCGTGGACACGTGGAACAAGTCGTCCGAGACCTATCTCGCGCGAACGGGATCTCTTATTCTCGATCGAGAGATGTGTATATAGAAAGTACGTATATTTTTCGATCGATCCCTGTGCACGGCGGCGGCGGCTTGTAGTTTACTCCTCCTCCCGGAAAAGAAGCGTTCAAGGCGGTGGACTGACTTTTTTGCCAAAATTTTTTCGGAGAACGTAATACCCAGAGATGAATCATCGCACGCTCTCCGCGTTTCTCACGGCCGGTACACTTTTTCGGCGTTTCTCGGTTTATACGTATATATACATTGAATTTTGTTAAAAATAAAATTAGCTGCACTTTCCTGTGTGTCTCCTTTGTTCACCGATTTATATAGCGACTGACGTCATTAACAGTAGCACTAGCGATCAAGGCAATCTTTTTTTTTCTCTCTTTCTCTGTCTCGGTTCATATATTGGCCCCCGACGAGAGCGCTTTTGTAACATCAATCACCGAATCCCCGCGATCGAGTCGTCGTCGTCGTCGTTTATCCGACTCTGTAAACCTACTCGTTCAGAAATTCCTCCCAGTCATCCTGACAAATGGATCTATACAGTCGATCGCTGGCGTCAATCAGTCAGGCACTTTTTTTTGGCATCGATTTCAATAAGCGGCGAACATCTCGTTTACCAGTATAATATTATACACGAGCCTCTGCCTGCGACCCGCGACTAGTTTGTGATTCGGAGCTAAAAGCTCTTTGCTAAAACATGGATCTTCGATATGGAAACACGTGCATCTTGCTGATTAACATATATTTTCTAAAATTAGAAGGGACCATTTTTTTTGCGGCCGAGATCGATGGACCCCGTAATCTAGATGAATTAAACACAGCGATTAAAAATAATTAGTACCACACGTGATCGGTTTTTTTCTTCAAAGAGATGTATACCGATATACGCGCTTTCGTTAGACGGTTATCCGAAACACAATAATCGGTTGCACACACCTCATCTCGTTTTCTTTTTTTTCATCGCATTTACGAAAGCCCAAATGTCGTTCTGCGCAGTGATTAATCTCACGCGTAACAATACGAGAAGCCGATTTGCGCAAGCTGCAGAGGGCCGAAAATCGAAATCGACAAAAACACCGTCGCAATACTCTTTCTCGAGCATCCGCTTGTTTTTTTTTTCTTCTCCCGCGTACACACTGAGTATAAGATCCGAGATATCTGTTATTCGCTCTCGTGTTCGCATCATCGCGCGCGGATCTGTAGAAGTCATCTCTGGAGAACCGATAAATCGGCAAAAAGCCGATCTCCGTTCTGGAGCGTGATGTATCTACATAGGTATATGTGTAAAGGAAAAGGTGTGCAGGAAGGGAAGAAGCCGCAGACACCGTGCAAATCACCGCGCGACGCCAAAGGCTATATTGGGGGGCAGGGCGAGCATTACCGAAGTGTATAATAATATCGGGTATCGATCGGTACTTGCGCAACACTTGTCTGCTCTGCCTTGAGGAGGAAATGTGTATTGGAAAAATGACGAGATCAAGAAGTGAATCAGCCGCACACACACATACACACACACACGGCCATAATAGAAAACCCGGTCCCACCTCGAAATCTCCTTAAATCAATGAAAAATCTTGCGGCTATTTCGAACGAACGACACTTGCTTTTCGAGCGAGTTTCACGTAACACACACCGCATCGATTTCGATCCGCAAAAGCAGGCAACGCCGATATTATTATACCGTCGGAATAGTCCTCGAGGCGATGCCTCTCTCGTCGAGTCCTAATCCATCCCGATGCCCCTGGGCTGGGAAAGGCGACGCTGCCTAACATGGAGCTCGGAAAAAGAAGCCGAGAGAAGTCGAGCAAACCGCCTCGCGACAACAATAAGCACGTAGGAGGAGAGCTGCAGTAGAGAAAGAGAGAGAAGGATCGTATAGAGGCTATATCCAGGAAATGAACTTTCGAGAGAGGCGCCTTGTATCTGGTTTTCTATCAACGGTATAGATCTTAATTGATTATCGTGGACATTAAACAAATTCTGCTGGTACAAGTGGACGCCGATAAGGGATCCAGTTTTAACCGATATAAATCGGTTGCGGTGATGCCGGCATATATATATATATCGGTAAGCCGATTTTGAGAGCGCTTGTACTGCGCGGCCATTGTGCGTATAATATTGTCGTTAAGATTTCTTTGTACGTATATATACTTTTATAATTGCCTTGCGGTACTATATATACATACCTACACAGAAGAACACCTTTGATGAATAGTACATATAATATTTACTCTCCGACGCTCGTAAAACACACGGTGTTTAATGATTTTATTGAAATATGAATTTATCGCGTCCGATCGCGCGGCCTATTGGTACACTGGCGATTTTTCCGCGCTCTTTTCACAGCATTCACTTTTCCGAAGCGCGCGCACGCTTGAGTTCCCATATACACGTATCTGCATTTGTAATCGCTCGTCTGCCGTCGAAAAAAGCAGCGCCACCCATATATACAACGTGAAACGGCAATAACTCTTCGATCCTCGCTCTCGTTCTGGCTATGGCTGAAAACAAAAAGAAAAAAATCGCGCAATCAACGGTATAAAGAATTTTTCCACAGCCGCATCATCATGCAGCTAAGGTCAAAGCGTCTGTAAATTGCCTCCCTCCCCAATAAGCGAGTCGTATATATACATACATACCTACAAGCGCTCTCGTCTACTTTCTTTATAGCTCTGGGCGTTCGCTCTTCTTCCCTTTTCTCTCTACTATACTATACTACTACAACTCAGTCTCGGGATGACGTTATGCAAATGCTTTTCGGACGACTCACGATAGAGCCGCTGGGCCTTTAGTTACCGAACTCAAATCGATCAGTTTTACATCAAATTACGTGCCTCGTAATTTTGCCCGTAGCACAGTTTCTCCTCTCGCATTGTGCGCCTTAGACATGAGGAATCTTTCTCTTGCGGTCTCTCGCGGGGCGCGCACAAACCCATCTCGAGAGCAACGGATATTTTACGTAAGACGACAGGCATACATATATATACAGGAATAACGACGAGGACGACGACTGATAGGATCGAAAATGTTTTTGGAAAGTAGTTTTCTTACAACTACATAGTAGTATGGAAATGGTTATTGATATGCGACGTGTTTGATCCAGTTCGATATATCTTGAGCGATTTTGCGCTCGATTCAGCTGTATATACATATTTTGACTTTCGAAAAAAGAATCCTTCGCTTTTCAGACTCTCGGTTCGTTAGCTATATAATATGACGTGTGTGTCGTCAAGACTCGATCGATCTCTGATTAATTAGCAATTAGGGGACACGTGTTTTCGAGTATTTACATACACACAGTGTCGCGCGCGGTGAGATGGCGAAGATATAAAGCCCTGAATAAAACATCGTATGCGTTTTGATATAAAAGTATGAAGAGTCGTTATAAAATCGCCCAATTAAAGTGGAATCCAGTAGCGCCTGATGTATACGTGAAGAAATCCTTATTTTCACATGAATATTCATTCCGCGATTGTCAACTTTCCTATTACAATCGTTAAAAAAATATCATGCAGGCGTGTCCCATCGCGATCGGCAGCAAATCGAGAAAGTCATGCCACACACTTCATAAACTTGGCACGCCGTATTATTATATATATAGTTAGGCGCGATGCAGGAAGTGCAACAACCTCATCGGATCATCCAGCAGATTTGAATTACGAGCGTCGATCTTCCGGACGTATTATAGGTACACATCTCTAAAAGCTGCAGAAGAAGAAGAAGAAGAAGGAGGAGGAGGAGGAGAAAAAATCGGCAGCAAGAGATTTACGAAAGAGAAGAGGCCCTAGGGCCGACGACGTAACCATCCTCCCATGTATATATGTATATAGCGTATACACACACATATAGTAGTATATAGTCGGGGATGTTGCCGGGGCGATAGCTTAGTCTCGCGCTCTCGGTGACGACGACTCGTGATTGCCCCAAGAAGGGAAAGGTGTGGCGGCCGCGCGCAGTCATGTTGCTGATTTATAAGGCTAAATTCTTGGCGGACGGCGGCCGATGCTGCAGCACACGCAGCGCTTTCCACCGGTTGCATTGCTGGTCAGGAGTAGGTATATCTGTGTTTGTGTTGGTACACGCCTACGCCGATGCGGAGTGAATGCGCTCTCTCGCGAGTGTTTTTACAGGCTGAAACACTTTTAATTAATTTTCAGTGTATATATTGTCCTTGCTTGCGATGTGTAACAAGCAGAGGATGATAAATGACGAGATCGATGCGCGTGAAAATCTTTCACACGGATGTTTTCCACTCGATCGGTTTCAAAAGACTATACGCGGCTCGTGTGTATATATATTACCTTCAAATAATAATTGTTCTTACTCAAGCCCCCTCGAATTTTTATTAATGATCTTCTCGCGGCGCGAATCGTGTATTATATATACTGTACAATGAGCCGGTAGCCCTTGTGTCACTGATAAATTTCTCTCTCCTGCACACAGCGGATTGATATTGATTGAATTAAAAAGTGTGCAAGAGAGACTTTCGTTCTTGTATATATATACTCGATCCTTAATAGCGTATTAATATTTCGGAACAACAATGCGCTCGCGAGAGTATACAACACGGCCTTGGATATGCAGTAGTGAAGGCGTTTAGCGAAGAAATATAATGAATAGAGGCGTATGTATTATAAGCGCCGGGCTCGTATTATCTTTGCACACAGCCCCATGAGCGACCGGAACCAAGCCGCGTATATATATATACACACACGTGGGTAACTAGGGCGGAGTTTGAATCGTTGCATCACTATTCAACTAGGCTTCTTTCTTTCTTCTAACAGCAGCAGCAGCAGCAGCAGCTTCAAAGGAGCCTCGTTCTCACATCCGTGTCAGAGTTGTAGGAGCCAAAGGCCAAAGCCAAATCGACGAGATATCTTGTGCTTATATATTGTATATATATGTGCGATGCAGTATTGGAGAGTACGGCTGAGAGAGTATATTCAGAAGTGACTTTGATGGAAATGATGAATTGTATAGTTGTGAGCATGCAATAGAGACTACACTATGGCTATTATTCGAGAGGTACCTATGTCGGATTAGACGTTGATCTTGTGATGCATTCTCTCACCTCTCGAGAGTTGCGAAATTTTACACCTAATAATACAATGTATATAGATATCCAGCTGTAATCGTATAAAATCCCGTGATTTACCATCACACCGGAAAAGAAGATTACGTACCCCTCGATCGAGCTTAAGTACACCGATAACTGGCTACAATGCTCGTCAACATACAGAGAGAGAGAGAGAGAGAGAGAGAGAGAGAGAGAGTCTAGAAGGAAAAGGGAAGTTTTGTTTTGAGTGGCAATCGTGACCGCGCGCGCCAGGTCACGCAGTGGGCGTACTTTCTACACATACACACGCGACAAGATCAACCTCAAGCCGATGTATATATGCCTACGTTCTCGACTCGAGTGTCTGTGTATACCTACGCAGATATTCTCTCTCTTTCTCTAGTGTGTGTCCTCTTGATATTACACGAGCATCACTGCGGCGCATATTGTCGCGAGCTTATAAGTTATATTTCAAATCGAGCATCTCGCCGCGGCTCTGAATTAAATCCTTCGAGAGCTGTGTGATATCTGAGGCCGCGCGCGAGGAATAACACTGTATCCTTGATAGAGGTAATACATCTTGTGTGTGTGTGTGTTTGTCTATGTATATTATGTACTAAAAGATGAAGAAAAAAACCCGGCGATACCGTCAAGGCGAAAAAAATAGGCAGAAGACAAATTGCAGATGTGTTACGTAAACGGTGCGTCGTTTCAAGGAAATAGAGTATCATCGCGTCTGCATGTGTATAAATTAAAAAAAAAAAAAAGAAGCTAACTCTAGGCGTGCCCTCGGGCGGATGATTCTAAGATACTCTTGTAATCGCAAGTGGTTTACATGAACAATGTATTTAAAAACAAGCATATAAGCTGTTTGTTTTGATTTTGCATAGAGATATATAACGTCCGTAAATCACTGCGCTGTGCATCGGAGTTCCTCGATAATTTGAATAAAGCTAATATTCGTATTACAAAGCTCGTCGTCGCGACAAATTAAAAATCTCACGGAACAGAGAAAAAAAAATAAGCTACGACGACTTTTCACTCGACATGTATGATGCATAGTCGCCCGGTCGAAACGAGATTCTCGCGCAACACACACATATACGCGCGCGCACGCAGCTCTGCATGTGAGTAATCGGCCGAGAGGAGTCTCTCTCTCTCGTGTATATGGTTGCGCAATGCGCGAATAGAATTATGCAGATCGGCATCGTGTGTCGCGAGCGTTGTAACGCTTACCTTTGCTCTCTCGACTCGTGCACACATGCAGTCGCGGAAAACGACAATGCGCCTCGATATCGTTCGCTCTCTGGGTGTAGCCAAGAAGAAGAAGAAGAGTAAAATTTTTATTGCGACGATATTACAGCATTGTTTTGGAATATTCCCTAGCCACTCATCGTCTAAGTACAGAAGAAACGAGAGCGAAGCTCAGGCACACACGAAATTTCTCAAGCTAACGAAATTTCGCGTAGGATCATCAGACGCGCGCAGAATCTGGTAAAGCTTGCACAAGCGCGTGTATATATAACACAATGCTAGAGTCCGAAATCTCGGGAGACCCTGGCCTACTGCTCCATATTTCTATTCATCCTCAAATATGATATTGTTTTCGTAAGACAATGCCGGCACTCCGCTGCCGCCGCCGCATCTGTGCTGCTTCCTTCTATATCTATATACCTATACAACAAGAATACAATGCCACCGTGCTCTCGAAAGGTCGCGGCGTGATTTTAATTTTAATCTCTCTCGCGTTATGTATTAGCCCGAATGACTAGGCGTATATTATATGTGTACTTACGCGCTTTCCGATTCACTCGTGAAAAATAGGAGCACAGTGAAAGGATAATATGTAACTCGAAAAAGTGCGTCTCCCGCGGACACAAAGGCTTAATTACGCCGAAATGTACGTATATATATAGAGAGAGTAGAGTATAAGGAACGGTGCTGCAGTAGGGGCTTTTTTTCTGGAATACCTTTTTTACGACGAAACACCGTTGTGCAGAGAGTCCGAAAAAAAGTCAGCTTTCTCGCGCAAGCGAGAGAGAGAGAACAAGCGCTTAGTACATCGAGAGCCGTAGAAAGCGCGGGTGTAAAGGAGTTCTAATAAACACGAGGGCAATCGATCTCCTCTCCGCGGTAGCCAGGAGAAAAGTTGTATGCGTGTCTCGAGGAAGTTTAGATGCATTATGTAGGGCCGGATCTCGAGAAAATCGCCAAACAACGCGCAGTAGTATAATACATTCGAATGCGAATAAACCTCGCGTACATATACAAGCTCGAGGTGTACCTATATACACTTAGGAATCGAGAGAGAGGAAGAAATAAGGGTTATCCCGATAACCTCCCTGTCTCTCGTGTATCGGATAGCTCCAAACGCTCGTCTATATAACGGACGGAAACTACTACAAAGTCTCTCTCTCTCTCTCTCTCTTGCGCACATGTGTGGTGTAATACTGCACAGAGCCGGAGTATATAGAACCGAGAGTCACGTTGCAGTAGAGGACACGCCCCGCGAGCGCGGCCTGATAACACCCACACCGCCAGAGAGAGATTATATATGTATATGTGTGCAGTCTATATATGTGCGTCTACTGGTTGTACATAGCGACGTACGCTGCTCGTGATTTCACAATCCGCGCAGCTCTGGCCCCCTGCATGTATGCGCACCTTTCTTTTCCATTCTCATTCCGCTAATCAATTCTATACTGCTGCTGCTGCACACGATCTTTGACTTCAATTGCTTCATTTGCACGCTTCGACAATCGGCGGCCAGGAGGGAGGGAAGAAAAAACGGACCGGCCGTGTGTGATAAGATCGTATAACCATTGTTTTCCAGCTCTGAGTATTTTTTTTTATTTTCTTCATCTCGCTGTGTATAAAAAGGCTCAGGAGTATATAGGACTTTTTTCGCTCTGGATAGATCGCGGATTTTTCGTTCGAGATAAGAGGAAGTGTATGTATATATATTTATCGAGAAATAAGCAACGGCGTCTGACGGATCGCGTCTGTTACCACTGACACACACAGACTGGAATTAGCCCGAGCGAACACAATTAATATCCGAGAGTGTATTATATATATACACACACCTAACGAACACGGCCTAATGAGCGTTATCAGTCCGGGCATCGGGCGCTACACGATATTAACATCCCTCCCCGCGCGAGTCTGTATAAACGCCTGCATACAATGCGTCAAAGTATCTATATAGCTACTGCACTGCCTTTCTCGGCCCCTGAATGAAGCTTATGTAAAGCGACTACAGAGCAGAAAATGCGGGGCAAAAATCATGCTATAATCCGAATTACTCTCGGACGATATATTCCAGAGAGCTAGTCGCTCGTCGTTTCGCAATTAAAACTCGTTATTTCGTTATCGCGGGCGGCGGCAGCGGCAGCTATTACCGTATGCACGCGGCGTTTCCGCGTGCACTTGTCTCTTTCACCGGCCGATTAAGCGTATGTGTATACGTGTATTATATATATATCTATATACACAGAGAGAGGGAGAGATTATCGTTCTCCTCGGGTCACGCAGCGGCGGCGCGATACATTTGACACGTCACATTAAGGACCATATCTCGCTCGAGCGAGCGTATATATACACGCCCGGGTTATAATATGCAAATCGGCTGTTATGGGTGTCTGTGTTTCTAGCGGACAAATTTTTCCCCGACGTGTAGAGAGAGAGAGATTTAGATATATCGGCAGCAGCGTCGTATAGGCTACTGGTGCGTAAAGTAGTGGTAGTGATAAGTCGTATGGGTTATCGGCAAAAGGAACAACGAGAAATGATCCTCTCGAGCTGAGTATAACGGGATATCAGGGCGAGTTGCACACCGATTTAGAGGAATCGCTCGGTTGTATCGGGCTTCGATCTCTCTCTCGGTTTTTTTAGTTATTCTCCGTTCCAGAGAGAGATGAGTCGATAATAATCTCTAACGAGATAAAGCGGAACGTTCGCGGTGAATTACCGCATCCACTGTTATATACAGGCTTTTCGGATATTTGCGCGTGTATCACATGCCTACTAAGCTCTGATGCAAGTGTAGATGTGTGATTGACAAGAGCTTGATCGAGATCTATAAACACTCGATCGATCTTCGTATATATACGAGGGCGCGAGAATTCCTGCATATAATGTATACAGTCGCGTCGTCAGCAGCACACTTGGATCAGGAGACACTCGTAGTAGGCCGGAATGAAAAAAGAGGCTTGTTTACGTAATGCGTGGGCTAATGGAACTTGACAAGTGCTCTCGGAAATATATATGTGTTAAAACGCGCATATATTGTAATACATTTCGTGCGTATATGCACGACACAACGTTCGTGCTATACATGTGTTACAACTATTTGGGAGCGACTTTTCCTTCTTGCATATTATAGACTCGATTGGGCGCCTCGATAGTGTGTTTTGACGTCGCGTTCTTACGAAAGCGAGAATGTGAATATATAAAACTACTCATATTTTTCGCAACGACCTGTCGATTCTCCGATCAACAACGCACCATCGGCAGTGTCAAACCTACTACTGTTACACTACACCACGTGTAGCTATACAATCTACCCAAAAGAAAGCAATTACTCGGAAAAACTTCCGCAAACTCCCCGTAAAGGGCAAAGCTCGCGCGTGCTACTCGCTAAACGCTGCAATTACCTCTCGCTCACTCTTTCGCGGGCAGCTTAATAGCCAACGGCTTCACCGTTGAACCTGAACTTGAGGATTCCACACACACACTGTATACCACACTCTGAGAGCGTCTCATATACGGATTAACCGCTCGATGATTTATCGGCCAGTCGTAATTCGTGGCAGCATGAAGATATCACGCTGTCGATGCAGCAGCCGACCTCTCGTGCGTGCAGCACACTTTATTACACGGAGGCACGCGCGCGTATACGGAAGATGCTGCTATATAATGCGTTTGAGGATGTATTAGTAATCTGCGGGATTAATCTGCATATTATGAGCTTGTAGCTCTAATGCGGAGGCTTGAGAGAGATACGGCTTTCTGAATTATGCCCGTTTTATGAATCTTTTCAATGATGCTCCCGCGGCAATTCATTAAGCTTTATCTCGCGCGCGCGAGAGCTATATGGAGTCGAAACTATTTCCGTACTTGTTTTATGATCGCGCGCAATATTTTCTTGGGAAGATTATTATTTTTCGAATCTTAAAGGACGCGACGATGACGACGAGGATATATTGTGAAATCGTTATTATATTATTGGCGCGAGGATTTTCCGATATAATAATTAAATTAAGCGCGCGTTTCTCCGAGAGCCCGAGAGAAGCCGAATATACTATAAAGTTCGCGGCTATAGCTGTGTATTCGTGTTATACTGCGTTTCAAAATGCGCGCGCGTTTTATGATGCAAATTTTCATTGCTTATATCTCGCGCGCGAGTATAAATGCCACTGTTACAATCAATAACTTTGAGAGTATATGATTTAATAAATTCCGAGTAAACGGAACGCGAGCGTTAGTATCAATTAAAGCTAACAAGTATTATAAATTGGAATATCTTCATTTTCTCCGCTCTCTCTCTCTCTTTCGCGGGCTTTGATATGCAAATTTTATTTTTAGCGTGAAGAAACGTTTTCTATATATAATAATACGCAATATACAAGTCTATGTGGGTCGATTCGGACGACAATATAACGACGATGTACATAGAGTGCGTTCGATTTCGAAGCTTAGTCAGATGCGCTTATAGCTTTCAAGTGCGTCGTTGGATCAGCTGATTAATGCTGCAGCCTTGCTTTGATGCTCCGATTCAGCGCTTCGGTATTTAAACCTTTGTGTGTTCGTCTCATTAGCTGCGTAGATCGAATAGAGTATTGACAACACTTTTTTCCATTCCTTATATGTCTAGACTTTATTGCTTCGTTTAACACAGGTATAAGTCATGTACAACGTTGTATAATAAAGAAAAGTTTATACGCGCAGGACAATAGATCATCCGCGCGGATATGTATATCTAGTCCACGAAAAATCTTCCCGGAGCTAATTAGCCGAAAAGCAGGTCACATTATTAGTATATTACAATCCACATCCTCCTCTCGATCGCGCGCACTCGAAACTTTATTGTATTATGCCTCTAACATAACTACACAATAAAGCATCCTTTTACGAGGGATTCGCGGGCTTTACGGTCACTTTCTCGCGTATATATAAAGCTTGACGAGCGATTAATGAACGATTATTACGCGGTGTGTCAACGGGATTTTTCTAAAGCCTATACTATATACTCTCGACACGTAATTACACGCGCTTTATTTCCGCTTTTATTTTTTACCCGCTAATTCCCTGTCGCGCGCGTCTATATATATAAACTGTAAGTAGTTCTCAGCACACACACACTCGGTCAATCTCGTAAAGCCCACAGTTAGTTACGCTCGTTAGCCGCGCGCACATACGAGCGAGCGAGAGATCTTCCCAAACAAATCGTCTTTCACTCTTATACTTGGAAAATGAAAAATTTCTTTTCCTCTTTCGGAGTTATATACCGTGTGCGAGCTTCGTTATATGCCTAATGAAGGACCGTATAGAGGTTCGTGCTATATATGCTGATGTAAGTTATAGGTCGTGACGCTTTTATAAACGCTTGTTTATTTCTGTTTACACCAACGGTGTAATTGAATGTTGGAGTATGTATATTACAGGTGAAATATCGTAGAAAGTTTTTCAAATTATCGATATGCCGCGATATTATGTATCGAAAGAAGTGCCTCTCCGCTCGTTTCAATTACGATATATGTATATGTAGAGCTCGCGCAAAATCGATTCTCTTTTGTAGGAAATGATGTCATTAAAAGGGGCAGCCGCAGCTCCCGGCGCGAGTGAGAAAAAAAAGTAGATCGAGCGAGCGGGTTTTTTTTTTAAATAAAAGCAACCTCGCTCGTTAACCCGCCGGGGAGTAAAGCTCTTATAACGAGAGAGTCGCGAGAATTGGGTGAAAACCGTCGACTTTTCTCGATGCTAATCGAATTACTTAGTTTCCACGCTCAGCACAGCGCGCGCGCTCAATTGATTGATTACTCTATTTTCGCGCGAGAGCGCGTTTCTTTTTCCCCCATTAGCGGGAAACCTCGGAGCGTTCTTTTTTTTTTGCGCCGAGTTATTCGCGACCAGTTTCGGTGGCTAATCAGCACACCGCGCGGCTAGTTTCATTCATCGGTGAATATGGATTTTCATTCACGCGCTTGATTTATGTAAGCTGGATTCAACGAATTTATATACACACAGAGTTTTGCCGGAGGCGTAGGCTTGGTGCGTATATCACTGATGATTCCTGTGTGTTATGTATATACACAACTCGTGTAGAAGAAGATGCGCGTCGTGAAAAGCTCGCCATAACTCAAAGGCTCTCTCGAGTGTGTAGGCAGATAATGAGAGATACACGAGGATCATGCAAATGATATACTAATGCAGGAAACGTCAGAGAAAGAGAGCTTCTCTCGCTCTCCTATGCATCATTCGCAACACACAGCTGCATCTCGCGCGCATTATAGTCATTGTGTGTCACACACGCGTCGTCCTCATATATACTTTTTAAGGCGAGTGACTGACTGTGCGTGCGTATGACCTCGTACGCCCTTTCGCGTACTGCTATGATTCTCTTGTTGTGGAAGGCCGAATAGGGATAGTTTGCTACACACTCGCGCGCGCGCTTTGTTAAGCTTATTCTACGAATCCACTGCTGCTGAGCAATGGATAGCATACTCTCGATAATGATTCGTTACTTCGATTATTTTATATTCTCCGAAGTTACTTAAATTTTAATTGACCACGATAATTGCACAAAACTCACCGCTTATAATTCGCGCGAAATTCTAATTATACCCATAAATCAATAAAATCTCGCACACGACTGCTCTCGAGCGAAATTACGTAAGCAAATGTATATCGAGAAGAGAAAAAGAAAGAAAAGCAAAACGCTTCATTAGCCGAATCAATCCTCGCCAATTACCTCGCCTCTGGATTATGTCGCCCCGCGCGTATATATATGTCTCATGAATAATATGATCCATCCGCGAGTTTTCCTATAGGCTCGCTCGTGCGATTTTATTGCCACTTTCTCCTTTATAAGGAGTGCTCGCGTATTAATTGTGTCGCAGCGCGTTTGCGTGTCAATTATCCTATACGACAATTCTTGCCGAGCCTCGCAGAAAGCTAGTCTTTGTCGGCTGGAGAAATTCTTCTATCAGTGAGAGGGAGATTCATTCGATGCGTGCGATGACATATAGATATATATGTACAAAAGTGCAGGAGAAAACAAAATGGAAAAGAGTCGGTCTCGCAGGAAACGAGACACCCTTGCAGAAAATAACGATGCGCCAGTTGATACTTTACGACAGCGAGAGACAATGTGCGTTTGCAGCTTTTTCCGCGTAATGACTTTATGGCATGGGCGCGCGCGAGCGCGCGAGAGATCTCGTGTTGCATAAGACACGAGGTATACACCTATGAGGCTCGACAAATATTTCGTTATGTAAGATGTATATCGCAGTTCGATGCCGTTACGGTTTTTTGAAGAAACTAAGCGAACTGAAAAATGTAGATGCCGGTTCCGATGTGCGTCTGAGTAAACATGATTTGCGTGAGATATATTACGCGCTCGTTTCGGCAATAACTCAGTCTACTACTACTGCGGAAAGCTATTTATATATAAAGACACGCCGCGATTACACTTTCAAATTATACTCGCTCGGTGCGAGGTGTTAACGTTTCATAATTCCTCCTAAAAAGCTCAGGCTTCCGTTTCTCCAAATATCTCGGAAAATCATCGCGGGCTATTTGAATACAATCGGGCGTTTCATCGTTTGCTTATGTATACTCACCGCGTCGTCGAGAGTCGGTAAATAAAATAAGCGCTCAATTAATCCAGTATAATATGGTGTATTACGATGAGAAGATAGTAGTCGCGGCCGTGAATTTTTCATCATAAAAGAACAAAACTTCACATGGTCTCGATCGATCGAACGAACGAAATTGGAATCGATCCGATCTCTCTCTCTCGCGTTTATATTGTGTATATTCTCGCAATCGGCCGTCGCAAATCAATCGGCCCTTCCCGCCGCGATGCAGTCCGATGTTCATGGGAAAGCATTAATGAGAAACAGGTCGCCCCGTTGTTATCCTAACTAGAATATATACGTATTATATATACATATAATCCCTAGGATTCTCAGTGTATAGAAGTCGATCTTTTACTCTTTTCTTCTCGATTATTATTCTACACTTGCGGGTGTGGAAGCCACAGCTTGTGTCGGCGAAAGTCAAAGGGAGCTCGCTCTATATTCGTCATATTTAATTACCTATAAATTGCGCGATAGGCTATTACACAGAGGGATAGATGGATATCGGTATATATATAAGAAAGAAAGGAGTAGTCTGTGCATTCAAAACGGCCCCACCTTCTGCAGCAGACACACTAACACACACACACAAATACACTGTGTCTTTTACAGTCTCTCTCTATACCGTTTGCGAAATTTCCGCGAAATCGGAATCCCATAAAAGCCGGGATTCCACCTAAGCAGCCGTATCTGGTCTCTCAATTTGATGCTTATACGAGAATTCCACGGTAATAAGCCCGCGTGTAAAAACCGATCTCATTACACGCCGCGGCGATTTAATTACACTTACCGATCGAGCTTTCGGTGTTTATTGCACCCGGTATAGTGTCTTTTTTTTTCTTTTAGAAACCGAAACGCCTGCACGGTTTCCCCAATGCTCTCGTGGAAAAAAGGGGGCTGCGCCAAATGGTAGAAAAAAAGGGGGTCTTTGCATCACTACACGGATAATGCGTGACAAGAAGAAGGATTAGTCGAGCGCGACGCTGCGTATCGCGCAACTTTCTCGGATTGAGCAAAGAAAGGAAAACACGATCGCGAAAATAAATAACGAAATCGCGGCCGATTGTCCTCAAAGAAAGTCAGCTTGAGGAGCCCAATTACCGACTGGCTTATATGAACGCCGATTTTATGTAAACTACGCCCTATAAACATTCTCGCGTTGCTGCGTATATATATACCGATCAGCACACACCGGCATCTTTATCCCCGTAGTTAAGTTTTACACGCGCGGCGCGCGACTTCCGCGCGGCTTTTAAATCTCTCTCTCTCTCTTATTCTCGCAATCGCAGCCGCAGCGAGATCGCGAGCTTTTTGCATTTCTGTACTCTATGGGCGCGGTGTCGAAAGCCCTGTGTATATACTATAGCTGCCGAAACCGCGATGCAGTAATTTCCCGCGATTTCGTCGAGAGAGCGAGAGTTTCTATGACGAAACGGTAGGAGATAGCTTTTTGCACTACTTCCCTCTGTATCGGTATCGATATACCGGCGGCGCATAGATAGAGATCGGCAGATGCGGCCTGAGGCGATAAGTGCAGTGTAACCGAGGGGACGCTGATATACGGTATATATATAGTGTACGTCTTTCGATGTCATCATTTATGTACTGCCGGGCGATCAATTCTCTGCTGAGAGAGAGAGAGGTGAAAAAAAGCGACGGATATAAAGGAGAGGAGTGCGTGCTCGCGGTTCTCCGTTTTTTGCGGGATTTATGGCTTTTGAAAGTGTTTTATTTCTTCGTGCCCGCTGCGACGTAAACAATGCCCGGTTGGGATATCTCTCTCGGTTCTTGCGATCGATGACTTCGATCTCGATGTTTCTTCTTTTTTCTACGCGTATATATACTTTTGTAACGAAATTTAAGAAGTTTTCGATGATCGATTTTATACCGGTTACATTCGTGTATCGCTCTCCGAGTAGTCGATTAAATTTTTTTGCCAGCGCAATATATAATACAAGGAAACATGCGCACCAACTTCTCGAAATAGATATATAAGAGCGCGTAAATTAAGTAATAATAATTACATAAATCGTCGATCTAAAAATAGAAGCCACAGGGCAGAAACCGCGTAGGTCTATGCAGCAAGAACGACGTATCCGCATCAGAAGCAAGAGAGAGAGAGAGAAAGAGAGAGAAATAACGGGTCCCTCGACGGGTCTCCGCGGAATGAATAGTCAGAATAGCAGTGCAGGGCGGCCGCTCTCCTCTCTTAGGAGGGAAGCGGCGCTGTATATACTATATACCCTGCAGCTCGTCCACGAGAGTATAGTAGAAGGGGGGCCGCCGTAGCCGAGCGTTTAGAAAGTGAAACTGAAAAGCGACCAAGTCGGATGCGAGCCCCACCCTGATCCGCGCACACATCGCTTCGTTTTTCTCTCTCCTCTCTCATGTATACGTGTCTGCCATCTATATACTGCAGGTATACATATATACACGGCTCTTTCTGCAAGACGCTCGGAAAAAAGCTGCGAGCTTGAGCTTTTTGTGCAGAAAGTAAAACTGAATCAACTACTCCACCCTGTGTAGTCACGTGTGTGTATGCAGATACATATATCCTGTTATACGGCTGATGCCGATTTTCGATCTTCGCTGTGGGAAAGAGATCGGCAACGAATCAATCACCGGGACCCGCAGCCATTAGCTCGAAACTCGCGGCTATTATCCAGCGAATCGTCGTTTTTCGCTGCGCGGTGCAAGCATTTCGATGTGTGTGTGTATATATACACACAGAAGTATATGGTGGCTGATGCTCGTCTTCGTATATGGACTGGCTGAGAGGCTTTTCAGAAGGAGGAACTCCGTGTTTGTAAGAGAGCGGAATAGATATATAGTCATTGCTCGCGTAGAGTGTGTCTCCCAGAGCGATCGCAGGTGCGAATACGGGTCATTCCTTTCCCAGATTATACCTGCGTATACGCGGATCCTCGTCATCGTAGACGTCTGTCCTCTGTGAGGTGTATCGATGCAGCTTCCGATTTTCGAAACGCGTCCCATCGTTCACGCCGCTCACTATGGTCTGAGTTTTATTGTTGCATAGGCATTTGTTTTTTGTATCAGGTATATACGTTATCGACTTTATTGGATGGTTTCGAAATATGAGAATCACCCGCCGATTTCGTCAACCGATCCCTAACGACGTACTTTTTCTTAAAAGGGATGTCTCGTTACTTCAAAACATACAATTTAAATGACACTTGAATTAATTCTCTTACTACAGCACTCGAGTGTACAAATTGCAGCGCATCGGACTTGCAAATCCCGGCACATTAGACTGTCAGAAAATTTGTCGTCCGAGGCTCGCGAATAAACGCACTACGCCATATCTAAAATAAACCGCTCGCGCGCGAAAACGAGGAAGCAACTCTCGGCTGCATCAGTATACTTATTACGGGGCGGCGAAATTCTCCCGTAAACGGTCGGGACGTTCTTTGGGCCATACAAGGCCCGTTTGCTGCACTCGGCATATCACCATTGCGCATCTATATGTTCTCCATACGCACCTATATGTATGTTTGTGTGGGAAGCAGTAGCATATTCACCGCGAAGAAGATAGCACGTGTATACTACTACTGCTCATGATTAGCCACAACAAAACGGCGCCGATTACGCGCAGATATCTTCCTGCTGCTTCTCACGCGCGAGAATGTGTATAAAAGCCGGGTATCATCCTGTGTATGCAGACATACACACACACACGTGTATATGAGCGGTTCACTTTCCTTTTCGAACGACGAGTTCCTCTATATAGCGTTTATGGGTGCTAGATATGCAGAGAGTACTGTACACTCTCGGAAGTCGGTGCTCTTATTTTTCGTTTCGTTGCACTTACTTTGGCTAATTATTCGACGGCTCTCTGCGCGGCACTACTCACTTTCTCCTCTATGCTGAAACGCATCTCTCTAATTTATGCGCAGATTTTCGTTTTGCGCCTTTTGTATATATATATCGATTTTTCCGAGATCGTCGGTATATAGTATACTTACACGAAAGCTTTGTGAATACACGCGAATTTTTGTTTAATTAGTCGCGGCGGCCTTATAATCCGCGATGACTCTTTGTTAGATCTCTCAGCTGCGCCATTAGCGTATATATATATGTGTGCATTGCGCCGCCCGCTAAGGTTTAATAGGCGAATCGTGTATATGTACGCACCGATCTAGACGCTCGAAATGGAAGTGTTACGCGCAGCTTCATCGGACAAAACCACCGCGTGGTTTCCGTTCTCGCGTATATATAACACAGCTGCTTTTGTATATATTACCGATTCTTCTCCATTCGTTTGTGTATTTATCATAATATCTATATCACTGGCGAAATTAAAGATCGCGCCGTTAAATTTTAACTGCCATCAGTATTATAAGTGTGTAAAAAACGCTTAGTATTTTTAGTCAGCTGATGAAAATCGGTATACCGATGACACATTTATATTTGTAAATCGTTAGCGCTCACGCTCGGGGGCCGGTATATATAGGTATAGAAAAACAATGAAACGGCCGTTGCCCAAGTCGTCGGATTACGCTTCTCCGAAACACAATATAATCTGCTGCGGTCGAAGCGTGTAGAAAGTGAAAAATCACATTTCGATAATTGTCATCGCGGTTCTCTAACTCGATCGATCGGTATCGATCGGCGGCGGTATATAACGATAGTTGCAAAAGCATCATCCGCCGCGCACTTGTCACTTTCCCTTCACAAAGCAGTTGGCCCAGTTAGCCGATAATTACCGAACGATCTCGGTAGATTAGGACAAAGCGGAGCAGCAGCAGCGGCAGCGGCAACGGTGGGTGGTACCGAGTCATCGTCGCCGCCGCCGCCGTTCTGTTGTTGCGACACGTGCCCGGCTTTCCAAGTTATACGAGCGCACACAGCTGTGTGTAGCTATATACACACACATCTTAGGCCCCCGGGCACAATAATTCCAGCCGCGACGGACTCTCTGCAGCGCGCGCGGAGAGATATTAATCGCTACCGCACAATTGCGACGATCGTAAAAAAGAGACAAGCTTGTGTGAGTGTTTGGATGCTGGAGGCTACTGACGCTCACGGGGATATCGAACTATATATGCGCCTGATGCTGCTGCTGCCGGGCGAAAAGATCCTTTCGCTTTCGTCCGCTCTTTATCTCGCTCGCTACGTCGTCGTCGCCCGTGTTGTATATATATATATTCGTTTTTCTATATAAAGGCTATTGTTATCCTCTGTACCTACACGACGCCTTTTTTTGAACGCTTCTTTTTCCGCGGTGTACACGGTTCACAGGATCTTTTTTAAGAATTATTTACGCGACGAGTTGACCAATGGGTTAAACCCGATCTATTTTCGTTTTTTGACGTCGTCGATCGTGTCTTGTGATCGAAGAGTTTCTAATGATAGGAATTCGATAGAAGCCAAAAAAAAAAAAAAATTCGCGCTGATTTGCGATAAGTATTGTCATAGCCGTCTCGATCTCATTTGAATTCCAAATCAGTCGTCCGAAAGAAATCGTTTGAATTAACAATGAAAGCTTTACTTTACTGCCTATTATCGCACTTTGAATTGAGCGTAAAATAAGAAAGCTTGAAAAGCAGTGAATAGAGACATTATACATATCGCAAGAAAAACAAAAAGCCTCAAATAAAGCAATCTGCTCTCGGATATAACAGTATATACACTCGCGCACTGCACGCGCTCGTATAATCCTTGGCCAGCAGCACACAGGCGATTGATGACAGTGTATATATACAGCACACGCTCAGCTCACTCGCACCTGCAGTATACACTTCTTGAGAGCGTGCAAATTCATCTTATGCCGCGCGGCGACCTGGAATTCTCCCGACAGAGGAATCTCGGGCGGCTCTTTTCGTATATACATATATATACTACAGCTCGTAAAGCGTATTAGCATTCTCGGTTCGGCGCTGCAGTGATCAGCTTGTTATACACTGGACTTTCTTCGTCGAGAGCTGTTACGCAGTGTGCGTTTTTTTTTTTTCTCTCAGTTCGTTAATTTTACGAGGTTGTTCTTCAGTAGGACGCACGCGAATGAAACCGTCGACGAGGAATTTCTGATATTCCAATAAAATCCATCGTCGCGTAATTTATTCAGTCCGAATTTTTGCCTCGGAACAATACTATCCGAGAATGTCTCTACACGCAGACTACTGCGCCTCGAATTGTTCAAAGTGTGAGGGAAAAAATCGGTATATTATACCCATCTGAAATTTAATACAGAGATCACTGCAGCCATTCCCGCACGACAAAAGCGCGTGACAGACGAACATCGATTTCCGCGAGCATGACAATCAGTTATAACGACACACCGCTGACATTATCATTCTCAATCTCTCACGTATATATGTAAGCGGATAATCCGACAAACGAGCCGATCATTGCCGCGGAATGCGCGCACCTCTCGCGTCTTATATTATAGCGCGGGAAAATCATCTATCTCTCTCCCTTCTCCGGAAAAATACCGGCGAGGTAGTAGGTATATACATGTATTATGCATGTCGCCACGCGCATCGTATATTTGTGTATATGTTTAGCTTTCCGTGAGAGCTCCTCCTACCGCTCGCTTGACCACCAATCCACGGACGTTACGCGCTCGCGCGCATATGTTAGCCCCTCTATATTACCGCCGCGCTTCTTCACTCTAGGATGCTTCGCTGCGTTTCGTGCCGTGTGCGCCGGCGATCGGTATATATAATGGTGCCGATCGCCAGCGGCTATTGTTGCCGTCAAGGTGTGGATTTTGTAAAATGGCGACGATGCGTGTATATACGCGTTGGAGGCGAGCGTTTTTTTTATGATTGTCTCGAGAGTCTTGGAAGGTTCCGAAGTGAGCTACAGAAAAGTGCTAAACTTAATTTCGATTCGTGCGTACGCGGGGGCCACGATATATAAAAGCAATCTGCGAGCTCAGTGCATATTCCAAAACTGTACATTAAAAGCCTGCCATCACGCTCGCAATTCGTGAATTTCTTTTTACTTGCGCAAAGTTGTCAAAGAAGGGCAAGACAGTCCCAAGCAATCCTAAAATAAAAATCACAGTCGGGGCGAAACATTAACCGAAGATTTAAGAGACGCCGAGAGGATTATCCCATCTCTGCAGTATTATAATACACACCGAACTACACTGCACACAATATAGATACGCTATGGGGGCGACGTCTCGATGTGGAAAAGGAGGGCGCGAGCTTATAGGAGGTGAACGATCGGCAGTAAAGAATCCGTGAAATTACGACTTGACGAAACAGCAGATCTCCGCGGAGCGGCTGAGTTGCACTATTGAGACACATCCCCGGACTCATTGGTTAATCGGCCGCCGGGCGGCGATCGGTTTTACCACCGAAGCGTGCAGCCATTCTGTCGCGGCTTTCCGCGCGCGAGCGCGAGGACCGGGTGGACCGCGAACAAAAAAAAAGAACAACAACGGGAGAACTCGATCGAGAGCTGCGAAATATGCGGCTTTTACGATTCTCGAGAATTGCGATCGACTTCTCTTGTAATCGCGCGGTATGAGGCAAAAACGGATGTTTCTTCAAAACTTGCAGGGAATTTCGGCGGCTAATTCTCTATTATAAAATCTCGTGACATAATGATGAGGCGTTCGACTATATACATCACGTATATCAGCTTGATTTCTTAATTTCATTCTTCGTCGCTCGATGATTCGCGCTTTCGCGCGCCAACACAATGATCGCTACTCATCAATCGCGCGCGCGAATAGAATAAGAAAAAGAAAAGTTGCCGATTTTTTCGCATTCCACTTTAAACATCGGCATTATATATCCCTTGGGCTAATCTCCCTCCAAACACCTCTGCTCGACGACGACGACGACAATATTGCGCAAGCTGCAATAGAGGTGAAAGAGAAAGAAGGAATCCGCGAGAAAATGAGGATAGTGTCATAATGGATGCTCAGGGTCTCGATACATTGTCACGCGCCGCCTTTTGAATTAAAGGCGGGTCCCGCGTGTCGCATTCTATTCTACGCCGGCGCGTATAGTTGCCGCGCATCGTCGTCGCCGTGTGTATCATTACTCGCCCACGCGATTATGAGAATATAATCGTATAGACCGATGTGTCAACCGGTCCGAGAGGACCTGTGTTATATACATGTCGAGATAACCGGAAGCGATCGATCGCCGAATTTCGCAAGGGTATATAGGATGAGATCGTTAACGATTGTATACCGGCTATCTATGCGCACGCGTGTAGGATTTTTATGCTCGAGGAAGTTGTTAAATATTTAATTGCCGGTTGGCGGAAGGGCCGTACCGATCTTTTACGTCTTATTGTGATGGTAATTATTCCGCGAGAGCTATATACCGATCGCTTCTAAGGTCATTTTCCCACTTTGCGCAAATAAGCCAGTCTAGTCTTCTTCCTCAAAAGCTCGAAACTATACTGTAATCAATTAAAGCCGGCGTTCGGAGAACTCACGAGGACTCGCAAAAAAACAACACGTCCGTAAATCCTCTCCTCTCTCGTCAGGCTATATAGTTAGCAATGTTTAGCTGCAGAGAGTATAGTCGCGAGCTTGAAAGAAACTCGCGGCTGGAATACCACACTCTCGAATTAACTCCTTCGCGCTAATTTCACAGCGCCGCATTCTCTCATTATCCCTTCGTCTCTTTCTCACTTGGCTGTGTATCTCTGCAGGAGGCGAAAGAGAGGATCCTAAGGTATCCCGAACCGACGTTTTCCCTGATTAAGTGCGAGGCTCAATTTACACGGGCCCAATTAACCGCTCGCTTCTGCAGTGTGCTGCAGACTACTGCAAAAAACCGTCGAGCTATATGATCGCTGCGAGAAGAATCCTGCCTCACGTTTCCCGGGCTTTTTATCTCTCTCAGAGGAGGAGGAGGAGAGGAGACTACTGCAGAGCGCGCCGAGTATACGCCCTGTTCTCACTGTCTGTCTCTCTGTATCTCGGATGGTAGCAGAGTAGGCTATAACTGTGTCAGGACTGCAGAAGCCCGGGTTGTGCAAGCTGTATATCGGGGGGCCCGCGCCGAAGCGGATCACGAAGATCCGATGCTATGAGAAGTTTCTTTCGAGAGATCGGTTATAGCTTCTCGATTTACTCTCGGCCCGGCCTTTGTCTCTCGCGAATCGATCAACTCGACGACGATGAGCAGTTTCTGGCTAGTTGGCGAAGGTAAAAAGTCGAGTTACAAAATAACACGAAATTTCAGACTCGTCTCGAGTCTCGCTGCGTCTGACTCATTCTACTGAAAAAGGATTTCCTGGCTGCTTTTTTTCCGCACCTCGCGCAGAGGTCGCACTTTTTAAATCGATCTCACCAGAAGAACTGAAGAAGAAGAAGAAAAAAGCCAGCAGCAAATAACTGTGTCAAAGGAACTAACGTCGCTCATCGGAAATCGGCTGCAGAAATCGGTTGAAGCGGAAGTAGAGTATGGGTAAAAAAAGTCCCCTGAAATTAGTCCAAGGAATCACGCGATCAGCAAGCGGAAGGGCAGAGAAGAAGAAGAAGAAGAAGAAGCGACTATACGGTAGCGGCAGCAGTGACGAAAGAGAGCGCAGGGCGAAACCGTAATAGCGGTCTGTCGGGTCCTAGAAGCTGAGGACAACGGTGAGGTCCGGCGCGCGAGCGATATCGGTATACAGTTGCAGCAGCAGCAGCAGCAGCAGCATAGCGGTGCTGCTCAGGGTGGGGATATACACCTCTATACGCGCGTTCCGCTCCCGTGCGGACTCTCGTACTCCTCTCTTTCCTTTTTCCTTTCCTCCACAGGCGGCTACTCATAAGCATCGCGTGTGCTGTGTATATACACACACACACATGTTCTCTGCGACGGTGGGAGTAGGCCGGACACCTCCTCGAGAGCGCGCGAGCGAGCTATCCCCTACTAGACTATCCACGCGCGCCACGTGACTCGCTCGCGCGCGCGCGCTAACTTTCTTCTCTGTCTTTATCTGATTGCGCGCCGGCTCTTATTGATTTTTCCGATTGTTTATAACGCTTTGCCGATCGTAAATTCGCCGTTTTCTCTTTGGAATATAATAACATCATCGCCGCAGCGGCGAGGATCGATCGGCGCATTAAACAATATCTGTTGCCGATTTATTAAGCCGCGCGCGCTCTCACCGCGCCTGTAATCACTTCATTCCTCACCCGCGCCTACACAACACATAATAGAAACATCCTATACTATCGCGTCCGGTCCAGCTGGAAGCAGCCGAAGAAAACACAAGAGGAAGGAAGCCAGCTCATAGATCAGAAGGATCGGGAGGGGGGCCAGCTGGTCGCGTGCCGGCACACTCTTATATCTCTCACGCGAGTCACCTACCAACCTACCTTTAAGCTTTAGCGCGATGCCAGGAGCCGGCCAACCTATACGAGAGAGGATCATGCTCCCCGCCCATCGACGGCGCCCCCCCGGCAGCAGCAGCAGCAGCTTCGCCTCGCGCTACTCCCGCTTTTGAGATTGCTCACTCACTCTTACTGCGCGCGCGAGCGGTGTATACCGGCGCGCTCTGCTCTCCGCGACGTCAACCGACCACTTACACTCGCTGGCCAGCCGCGCGCGGCCGCAGACACACGCGCGCTTTTCTTCGCCTCGCCTCACTGTGTGTGTCATTTATTATTATTACTCTGATATATCTGATCGACGCGTATTTTACATTATAACACAGTTCGCCGAGGATATGGCCAGACGGACGTTGTTGACGTGCGACATTATTACATACAAGCTAGTGCTCAGTGTTGACATCCCCCCCATGTAACCAGAATTGATACACTGTATCGTGTCAAATTTTTTTCAACAAATTTTGTTTGGTGTTGTAAGAGAAGAGATCGCGGTTTACAATATCGACTGTTCGTTCCTACTACTACTACTACTACTACTACTACTGATCCTCAAGAAGAAGGTGACTATAAGTGCGCAAGAAGGAGATACATATACACTGTACTACAGGGGAGGAGCGAGAGCAGACGAAGGCGCGTCTAACAAGCACGTCCTGATCGAGGAGTCGCTGCTCTCTCACGGAATATCGCACAGTTCCCACGAGATCTTCACCTTCGCCTGAGCCGACTCGTGGAATGACAGAGAAGGTAAATACGCCGCCGCCGATGCTGCTGCTGCTGCTGCTGCTGCAGCCGCGCCGATGTTACATAGTATATACTTACTTTCCCCGCGCTCTCGGCTCTATACAGGTATATGTGAGCGCGCGATTCGAAATTCCCGCGCCGCCGCCGAGCGCACGCGCCGAAGAGTGTATATACACGCTTGATTAGATTAGAAGCCGTGTGGGTTCGAGAGTTATATGGGAAGTTCGTTCGACGTTTATTTTCGCCGAGTTTCGTAGTAGAGTATAAGCCAACATCCTCTCTCCGTAAAAAGGCTAATAAAACGCCGTCACTATGAGCAATCGCGAATTCGCACGCTCATTGACGAAATAATCGGCCCTCTCTGTATTGAGAGGATGTGCAAAAGAGCGGAAAACGAATTTCAAAGCGCCTCCTATTAGCTGCATGTGCGTTATTTCGAAACCAGTTCCCCATCAGTGCAACAGCTTAGCCCGGACGCACCCACGCTCTCGTTCGTCGAGAGTCGCCTCTCTTCTCTCTCATCCGCACGTAGATACCTATATCCTCTCCTTCTGCTCTTCGGAGAGCTTGTTTCGCGCTCGCGAGCGCAAGAGAGAGAGAGAGACGCAATCCTGCAGGCCTGCTTCGTCGTTTCCTCGTTCATAAATTTCGATCCGCGCCGACACGTGAGAAACGTTTAACGTTCCCTCTGTGTATGTGTGTGTATACATATAGCTGAACGCGTGCCGGCTGCTTTATGTACTTTTCTCTCTCTCTCTCCCTTTCTGTGCCTTAGGGATCGCATTATAGCTTCTTTTACATTCGCGGGGACTGCCTGTTTTTTCGGCCAGCGCGAGCGAATTGTTATTGAGTCATTCGAACCGGCTATTTTCACACCCGCCGCGACGAGAATATGCGTAGCGTTGAATTTCAATCGTTCTGACAGTTTGCAATTTACTTTGATTTATCGGGGACCCGTCGTCAAACTTTATGTATACCTTCGCATTGTGCGCGTGTATTATAATGATCGCGGAAATCGTTCGGGTGTAATCTGAAAGAAAAAATAAAAGAAGCTACCTATACACTCCTGTGCGGAAAGTTGTTACACACACACACACACACACTTACATACCGTTACAATCTAACCGAGGAAAAATTACAAATCGCCGCCGCCGCGTAACTACACCTGCGTGAAAGCTGCAAACGACAAAGGTTTGCCGCCGCCGCGGCGAGATTTTTCGATAGAGACTTCTTTGCGGCTATATACATACACACGCACTTGTCTTGCAATCGTCGCTTAGCCTCAAAAGCTGATGAAGTCGCTGCTGCTGTTCCTCCCTGTTTTTTTTTTGCGTCTCTCCTCCTGCAGTGGTATAGTACTGATGGTTGCCCAACGGGGCCTATATGCAGAGACGAGTCGCGGCATATTTGAATACGCGCTATTACGAGAATGAGGAGCAGCCGGACAATTGTGAGAGATTCCCATAGCGAGAAACAATGTCGCCGTTTACTGCACACTCTATACACCACCAGCGCCGTGTCATACCGCCAAAGGCGAGCCGCAAAACGGTAATAAAAGCTGCGCGCGCGCGTGAATGTCATGGATCAAAATTTCTTCTTCTTCTTCTTCTTGGTTATTTCGAAAATCGTTATATACGAGTATTATATCTTTAAGGAAGTGTGTGTGTGTGTGTGTATATGGACAGAGTTTGCCGATTTTTCCGCGCTACCATTGTTCGCGATCAGCGGCTCGCAACAATAGTCAAATGCTCACGCGGTGCACAAAGAGAGAAGTATTTATTATCGGCTCCCGATCCAATTGCCTCGGTCACTTCCCGTTAAGTCCTCTCTCTCTCTCTCTGTGTTTGTATATATATACAGCTGATACGACCCGCCTACGACTGTATTTGGTCGAGAGCAGGAATTTCCGCGCGAGCAGCTGCTGTACCGATCGCATCGGCCGATTATACACGCTAAAAGAGAGTATAAACAAAGACGGATCATTCGTTCTTTGACATTTTTTCTCTGCTATACTTATTATTTGCATAAAGACAATATCTCGAGGTATATATATAACGTACTCGGTCATATTACCGAGCGCGCGAAATTGGAAATCGTCGCGATTATCGCACGTGATCGACTATAGTCGATAAGTCGAGATCTATAATGTGATGGTATATATAAGGGAGAGAGATGGATAGAGCGAGAAAGAAATAAAATTTTGAGGCCGCAGCCTACATTCGTGACGTAAGAATGAAAATAACGCCGATTTGGAGCAGCGACGGCATATACGCGACGACGCGGTTATTTAGCTGCTGCATATTTAGGAGTAGCAACCGATCGCCGTTACTTTATTCTTCACATACTCTGCATGGCTTTGCTTCTTATATTATCGCATTTTATGAGACTGATATATATAATTGACGATATATATCTCGTATATTTTAGGTTGACCAATATTCAGTGATGAATTAAGCAAAGGTCACAGCTTATCGCTAAGCAATGTAATCCAGGCTCACTCGCGTATGAAAATCACGATGATTACCATAAGTTTTAAAAGTTATACAACCCACGTATATTATAAAGAACGCGTAGTCCGAACTACCTTCGTAATTATAATCGACCACTGCACGTACACATGTTTTACGGTTAATTTTTAGCTGATGATTCTAGGAAAAAAGAGTATATATGCGCCTGTATCTATATAAGCTACCTTATGCACGCCGCGAACTCGTTGGTTCTCCATAAACGTGAATTATGTAAACGGAAAACGGATTCGCTTTTATGGAATACATACCGTCGAAAAGAATAGCGCAATTTCTTTTGTTCGACTACTGCATCAGCCATACTATACACGCATCGCAACGAAAGAAAAAGAAACCCACATTTCTCGAATAAATTTTCATCTTACACTCGCGGCATAATATTCTGCGGTATCGGTCAATTGCATCGATGATCGATCTCTGGTGTATATAGCGTTTCGTTCGCGGCTGCGAGAAAGTACAACCGATACCTATATATTTTTTTCGCTTTTCCTTAATAAAGACATCATTGATCATGTCGTGTACGCCCAAAGGGTTCTCTCGCACAAAAACTGTGTCTGCAGTATATTTGACGTAACCGTATGTACCTGCTGATGCAGCGGACGAAAGTAGGAGATGAAATGCGGCGGCTTCCTTTTTCCCGAATAAATTGCCTTTCTCGAACTGAGCGGTGTCGGGAGGAATGTAAATTGGTGTGTGTGTATGTATTTCGCGGTGCACGAGGACGTGTCGCTTTTATTGCGGCGAAGGCTCTTTCACCAATTACTTGGCGCCGCAGAACTGAAATTCGCTGAGCAAGGTTATGTGCCATATGGATGTATATTCAATGATGCGCTAAAGCGAAGGGCGAAGAGCTGAGAGCTTGTGCGTGTAAGCTTCGACGTGGATTGATGACGAATTTTTTTTTTTTTGGTGTATTGTTGTACGAAGAAATGCTTTTTATACATGTGTACCTATATATTATAAAGGATTGTTCCACAATATGGGTTTCCGCGTTGTGTGTTCGAATTAATCATTAAATTTAAAGGCAGACCGATGTGTCACATTACGTACCCCCAATTTCAATTTCCGATTTCACCTTTTTGCTTCAGCGCGCGCAGAGATTCAATAATAAAAGAAACGTCGTCCGGCCAAATTAATTTTTCCCGAATGTGTATCATAAAAGGCAAACACGTGTTTTTGCCCGTCTCTCGCGATCCGGCAAAAAGATACCTTGTACACGTATACCTGCTTATTAAGTCCCAACGACGACGACGAAGGTATATCTACAAAAAGAAGTCGTCTCACCGTGTACGCGCGGGTCCTTGCATTCTCTCTCTGGTGCGCACGACTGGTTCCGCTAGAACCGAATTTCTTCTTCGCCATCACGTTCCATCGATCAAGCGCGATGCGATGCTTTCATTGTGATGCTGTGCGTGTGTACTTCTTCTCTAATGACTCGGCGTTTTCGCGGCTATGTCCAAGAGGAGAAAAAAATTGGGCTAATTGAAGTTTTCGAATTTCTTATACTGTGGAGTAGGAGAGAGGAAAAAATCTTTGCTTTTTGTATCTGTATACAAGCGATAAACGGAAATCGAGAGATACGCTTCTAATGAGTATATCGGGATCGATTACTGTATCATGCGGTGATATATATGATGTATATAGTATATTTATAGAAGAAAGTGGCGAATTAATTGGTCCAACTGGTCTTTTGAAAGTGACTCGTGTGTGTAGACATAGAGCTGATTATTTTCGCATTGACACTCGCGCGCTTCACTTGAATTATAAAAGAGATGCGATAAAAGTGGGTCAAAGATTGATGTGTGAGAGTCGGGATAAAATATGTGCAGTCGCGGCTTGGGATTTGTTTCCAAAATTAGTTTCGCGTATTACGAGTGCTCGGAATATTATATAAGAATACACAGTATATTGAATGTTAGATTTCTCTACATCTCTTTCGACTCTATCTTTTATTCAACTCGTCGATTATCAATTATAAAAAGCATCCAAGATTGACACAGCGACAAGAATTGGAGAAAAATGTTAAAACTAGGATGTGATGTTCTACTTTACGACACACACACACACACACGATCATTTCTCCGCTGCAGCATTTATTAACTCTCGCGCGGTCAGAAATTGAATAGATAAAGAAAGAGAGGCATCAGAAGATTGCGTCGAAACAATGATCGCGTGAATATTTCATGAGCCCTGCATCAGCTCTTGAGAAGGGGAAAAAGATGATGCGCTTCCGGCGAATCGGGGCGAGGTTTCGCGGAAAATCTATGCCGCGGATTATATCGAGAGGGATAATGTATGCGCGCCTAAATGTATATATATATATATAGCTTCAGTCTGATCTCGTTTCACCGTTCTGTTTCCGAGGGTATATGCATAATGATATAGCTGCGTAGGTACGTATATATACTTCTCGGTTTCACTTGTCCTGGATGCACTACTGGCTATGCCCTCGAGTCTGTGACAGCCGAGAGAGTGTCGAATTAGACGCGATTGTAACGTTAGAATGTCTTATTTTCCGACGACGGATTTCTCTCTGACATCTCTCTCTCTCTCTCTCTCTCTCTCTCTCTCTCTCTCTCTCTCTCTCTCTCTCTCTCTCTCTGTATAATGTGAAAAATTGAAATATAAATATTCTGTTGGATTAACGGAACGTAACTTGTCAAAACTTCGGCGAATCGCTGGATTTTCCTTTGATCATTGGCCGATCGGTTCTGACGTTAATCCTTCGATCAGTCGTTTGATTTTGAAAAAGTTTCTCTCGCTGCTACTGCGGCGACTGAAAAGTGTGAAATCTTTATATTGGAAAATAGTTCGATTCACTCCTTTATACGTGTCAGTTATCCTGTCTCGAGAAATTTCACAAACTCGACCGGAACACATCAGCTCGCCTGAGAGTATTATAAAAGACCTATCAACTCTGTAGAGACACACAGAAAAAAACCGCTTTTCCGCGTTGGAAATTGCTTCACACTTGCAGCTTCCCGACCACTAACTGCGTATAATATAAATATACACGAGGACGATCCTTGTGTCGCACTTGAGAGAGAAATCGCGCTAAGATGTATTTTTCTCTCACTCTCGACATACAGGAGTTCCTTTTTCCTCGTTATACATCGATCTCAACTACTCTACGCTTCCATTATAGCTAGAGACCGTCGCGCTTGATATTTGTTATTCCGATTAAGTCGCGACTACTGCTGCGCTTTTTGCATGATTTTTCAAAGTCAGTTTTCCAAATAGCTCGACTGCGTCGGTTTTGCTGCGTTGGAAAAATACTAAATGCTTAAGCTGCTTTGTTGCAGTGATTTCTAGATAATGTACAATAGTCCGTTGACCCTTGAAGAAACAAACAGCAGCAGCGCGCGAGCGCACGAAGACAGATCGATTAGGAGCTCTCGAGAAATCGCGGGACGTACCGGAAAAAGGAGAGCGACAGCGCGGGTCAGGGCTTACACAGTTTCGCTTGGCCAGAGAGTCAAATGACTACTCGTCGTTCGCGGATTGCTCAACGAGAGTATACAGCTGCTACTATGCCAATGGTATTACGGGCGTGAATTACGCAACCGATCTCGCCGATTTTCCCCGCCTGTCGCTAAGAAAATCTCTCAAACGAGATTCTCCATAGTAAGATAAAACTTTCTTCGATATAATAATCATCGGAAAGAATATAAGACGCATATCGTTTAGCCTAATTTCGACAGCCGATCGCTTTGTCAATCGGAACAATCCGATCGCCCGGCGATTACGACCGCGCCTCTCTCTCTCTCGTCGCAAAAAAAAACGCGTAGAAACTTTCTCAATAAAATCCCGGAGTCGAGTGTTTATCGAAGATTTCACAAGTCAATTACAAATATTTCCTTTGGAACTTTCGAGCGAGTGGTAGAGCTTCTTTTTCCCGCTCGTAAGAAATGAAAACAAAAACAGAGCATATACCTCGCGCGCGAAGTAGGCGGAGAGAGAGAGAGAGATGAAAAATAGCCGCAAGCATAACATTTACACATGGCGTATAGGCAGATGAAGCATCATCATCATAGCCTCGCGCAACTCGATGATTTTCATTCGATTATACGCCGACTAGAGCGAAAAAGCAAACATTTATAATCGTTAATCGTCATCTATCGCACGTCTCTGACAGCTCGTCTCATTGTATGCTTACCGGTCAAGAGTTTTCCGATCGACACTTGAAATTCCTCTCCCGTCGGATATATAAAAAGTCAAAACAGTAGAGAGAAGAAGTAGAAGAAGAAGGACGCGATAAAAAAAAAAGAAGAACAAGGCGCAGCGAGAGAAGAAGGAATCACGGATGACACGTTCGTTTACCGCGAAACGTCATTACGACGCGCATTGTTCATCGGCCATATATATACACACACGTGTGCGCGCGCGGAAAAGGCCGCATGTATGCAGTATATATATATACCTCCCGGAGGTATCCTATTAGGGTCAGGACGTCTGTAAAAGTGGCGGAAGCGCATCGATTGCTTTATTCTTCTTTGCTCTCAAGAGCGAACAAGGACGAGAGACACGAAAAAGAAAAGGTAGTAAAGGCCGATTATTTTTCTTGAGGCCGAAAAGTGAATTGTATATAAGTATATACACGACGAGATCGGCATATATAATCCAGACGAGATATATTTTGACGATGATCGCGAGACACCTTACGTGTGATATTCGGAGAAACGAGAGAGAGAGAGAGAGAGATCCTCTTTGCTCTTTTTTACTTTCGAGAGCGACTGCTCGTTAACGGTGCTCTTGCCGATCAAGGATGAGAGTATATATATATATACTGTGTACCAGAGAGTGAGTGAGGTTGACCGGCGCGCACTGAACCAACGCCCATGTGCAGTACAATATATATAGGTATATATCGGCCGATGAGCGATGATACGAGAAAAAAATAGCGCATAAGTTAGAGATAAGTCTGGAGTAGAGTCGCGGCGCTCTCTGTATAATCTTATCTGCGCTAGCCTCGATCTTTGTATTTAAATTGCCGCATCGGGCACTATAACGTGTCGCGCGCGCTCAGCTGAGATCGTTTTTCCCGATTATATATACCTCTCCGCACACACGACGTTCATTAATGCTCCATCAGGAATTTATGTACAGCTTGGAGAGCATTGTGTGCTATACGTGAGACATTGCAGTCGATAACAATTAGATACGCCAGCTGTATCGACTACTTTTTCAATATAATATATATAGGTATATATAGACGAGATCGTCTTGGAATCGGCGTAAACGCCGATCGTTTAATAAGCAATAAAACCAGTCTGATGAATTCAAATGGCTTGTCGTTTTAGCACCTCTCAATGCATGTGGAGCAATTAGAAAAACAAATGCGAATGAATGCGAGGATGAAGAAGGAAAAAAAAGCCGAGCACATCAAGTGGATTCCGCGGTATATCTTCGAGGAAGCGCAGAGCAGACGAGAAGCGACGTTAATGAAAGATTACGTGCATCGCGGTGTTCGCCTCCGCACACACACACCGCAGAAATTGAGATATATAACTCGACGCGCAAAAAAGAAATATAAAACACGTACTGCACGACACACATACACCGCGCGTTGTAAACTGCTGAAGAAGAATAGCTCCGCGCATTATCGAGCTCGTTCGCGACTACACCGCGGAATGGATATTTAATGTGCGCTCTCGTCTGCATTAGCATGCACCGGTAGCTATATATATATATACATACGTACTATAATACCGTGTGGGACGCGAGGGGACATTTCTCGCCTTGTATACACGCGCATTCTATATACGTCGGATCGTAAATAATAATCGCGAGGAGGAGCGTCTTACATACGCATTTTTCTCCGATGGCGAGAGAGCAATCTCGTGCAGAGTAGAATTATAATGCGCGTCGATCTTTTTTTTTGCGACCAACCGATCGCATATGTTGAGGCAAAGCTTACGTCATCGAGCATTGCTGGATGCAGTAGCCGTGTGTGTTCTCCTTATTTTTTTCGTAGTCGAAAGAGAGACAGACACACTTGACTGGGCGAATTAGAAGATGTGGATTTGAATCATCGAGCGAGAGTTAGAAGAAGACAATGGAAGGTCTCAGACATACGAAAAAGGCAGCTTAAAGACTCATCGCCGAGAATGGCATACACGACGACGACGACGACGACGACGACGACGATCGACTTTGATGCGTCAGAGAGATAATGATGAGTCGATCTCCACGCGATTCCTGGAAGGATGTGCTGATGATGATGAAGAAAACACCAGACTCATCAGCATGAAGATTCTCCTTTTTTTGCGGTGAATTTTTTTTCTTTTCGGCGACACATCTATATGAGCGTCGCATATCTTATTATACCCGGTGATTTGTATGAAAATCGGTTGGCTTTATAAGGCCATATGCGTGCGAAAACAAAAGTCAATTTTTTCTTTCGAATATAACAAACCAAGGAGACGATAATAAAAGTAGCCTGGATTTTTGATTCCGCCAATCTCCGAGTGTCCGTCACTTCGAAAAATGAAAGGCTCATATATATACCATACGAAGCTATCTCCTCACAGTCAAACTACAAAAAGGTGGTTCCGGAAGATCACAGCGCAGAGTCCTTGCCGGATCGAGGCCGTTTTTGAAGCCGCAAACAAGGCGGCAACAAGCAATTCTCGCACAGAAAGAAATCGAGAGCGGCGGCGGTATAAAAGAACGATTGAAATCTTCTTTGGTCAGCTGCAGCACTCGCTTGACAAGGAGTAGCCTCTGCTTTCAAGAGTAATGAGCGGTGAGCGGCGGCGAAAGAGAAGGGCGCCGCCAGCAGCAGCAGCAGCAGCTCTCTTTCCGATGAGCAAAGGCGTTCACTCGCGGTGTGCAGCCGAGTCATGTATATATATATACGAACACAACTGCAGTAACAGCAGCAGCAAGGACGAGATGCACCACCCCGCGCGGAATCCCGCGAGAGAGCAGCTTTCTAGAAGCCAAAAACTGGATTTCTCGCGCGCTCGAGCGGCGAGTTGTATATAGAGAGGAGCGAGCGACCTGCCTTCACTCGCGATTCACGTAACCCTGAAATCCCAGCCGCCTCGCCTTCGCTGCGATGCCGCCTCGATCGTAATGCGAGAGATGGTCCACTTTGGGCTTTTATTATTATATGCGCGTGTGCGTTGCTGCGGCAGCCAGTTTTTCGATTATGTCTTAGACTGGAAGCTTGTTAGCCTTTTGTCCCTGAAGCCGCGGGAATATATTGATGGATATTCGCGAAATATAGAATGCCGTTTCTTTCGCACAAGGAAATTAAATAAAAATCACAAAAATTAAAAGTGTGTAGTCGCGACATGTGTACTTTCGGATTTCTCGTTCATCCGGAACCGGTAGTCCTACTCCTCTTTTTTTTCTTCCCTCAGCTCAGTGACACCGCACATACCGGTATGTGTATACGTATATATATATACATAAGAGGACGAGCGCATCAGAGTAGCTACCGGTCTCGGGAGGAGTCGCCGCGAATCGAGGTTGAAAGTGGACGCGCGCTTTCGGAAACCTTCGAACTTTCACACCTTTTAAGTAACAGCCTGTGCAACGCGATCGCGTGTATATAATACACCTTGAAACTGTATCGATGTTCTCCCACGCTCGCTATTATTCGCGCGCGAGCTGTTATATAGGCACAGATATCTGCGTAAATTTGTCAGAGGTCGAGGGGGGCCGCGCAACTCAATCTCTCTCTCTCTCTAACTCCAATAGACGAGAAGCAAGGGGGAGAACCGTGGGAGATGCAGTCGGCGAGATAGTCGATGAAGACAGCTGTAAATCTTGTGCAGTGCGAGCGAATTAGCTTGTAGTTTTCGATAAATTGCGTTGCGAGACCCTCTTACAAAAGAGATGATTGTGTGTATTATTGATGTTTGTGGGTATATCACACTCGTTTGGCTTCGATAAATCGATTATTAGATATACGAAATCGTCGGTATAGATTTCAGAAGGATAATATAATAAAAATGGTACATAACGGCAACAGCTCTCGACACGTCGAAATTCTGAGGGAAGAAGAAGAAGAGAAAAAAAAACAATAAACGTAAATCAGCACTGCGAATCCATGAATACTGCATACATCCGCATCAGAAGCAACCGATTTTCAATTTGACGCGGTGATTTACGTCCGAGCAAATCAGGCGCACGCACCTCCATATTAGATATACCTATACATATATCTGTAAAAGCCCGCGCCTCTGTATACCAAAGATCCTGCATTGCATCTCGAGAGAGTAGTATACAGATATATATATGTACGTATCGTCCGCAACTCTCGGACTGCAGGAGTGGCCGGTCGGGAGAGAGAGATTGTACCGTTGCTTTGCTCCAGTTAGGCGCGAGGCATCCTCGGATGCTGCTGCTGCCGCTGCAGCCGCCTCTATTTCTACTTATACTGCTGCGGATGAAAGAGAAATTTATGCTCGCGCCGGCTTATCTCGCGTCTTATCTCTCCCGCGGGCGAAGCTTGTACGGAGAGGAAGGACTGGCTTCTTCTTCGTTTTGCGCGCACACCTTAGAGAGAGATGCCGGAATAACAATATATTCAATGCACTATCCGCTATCACTGCAGCTGTAGCGCTGAGTTTGTAAGCTGGTTTTACGCCTTTCAGAGGATTTTCCTTTATTTTTCTTTTCTCTTCTTTTGTAGAAGACTATGATATTCTTTATGCACCTGTCGACAAAAACATTCTGTACGTGTATTAATCTCAATCGCGAGGGAAAAATCTAATTAATTTATAATTGAAACACGCTTTTTTCCAGGCCGTAAATGCACAGTTTTTCAGCTCGAGCTGGTAAAAAGCATTACGACAGCTGTGTATAACGTAGCTCTTAGCCGTGATTGATTAACCCGTCTATAATGTACCGGCCGCGGATAAAAGCTCGCGTGACACACACTCCTTATAGCTGCTATATTCAGAGAGGAAGACACTGTACTCGCGTGTACACAATTAACGAGAGACGCCCGATTGTTGCCAAATTAAGTGACAACTCTCGATTATTCTTTCGTCACGTTAGAACGTGTGTTTAATCTCGTAATAGTCCTCTCATATGTGCGTAACTTTTGATTGCCGGCTTTGCTTATAGAGGATGAACAAAAAAATTATCGGATGCAGAGGAGATAAGCGATCGCTGATGCTTGTGAAAGAGATTCGAGTGTCTCGTTGAGTGAATGAGTTGTTACTTTGTTCGAAAAATTGTAGCAATTTCTCGTATAGAAGTGCCGTTTGTAATTAATTACGTAAAGTTTCGCTAATCTGAAACTGAAATTTTTTTCGCGACGAACGACTCCCCGCGATGTCATTTCACACAAAAAGGTCTTTATGTAACACGCGACCGACGACGCGCACGTAAGTGACGACGAGCTGCGCATCAAAAGAGACTCATCTTCCCGAAATAAAATAAAGCGCCGTGAGCGACTGCATCAGACTTGAAGAGAACAAAAAAGAACGCAATTAAACTTAACGTCTGTTTGGGTTCTTCTTACGTGTATCGCGCGTCAGCGTGTATATATACAATATCCACCCAGACCGTAATTGGTCAAAATGGCGAGTGGCCGCCGATATTACCTTGCCTACCTCGAATCATCATCGTCGTCGAATCATAATAAACTTTCCTTATTCGGTCCGCGCGCGGCATCACGATGCGCATTAAGGCAGATGCAGCTGCCATACAAGAGAGAGAGAGAGACCCTTCCTCGAGAGTTGAATGCATAGAGACATCAACGCGCGAGCAAACGCGAGACTTCGATGCGCGATAATTTCGCGCTAAGCTAATGTCTGTTCTTTCTCTCTATTGCGTTTTCTTGGTAATTTTAAGTCTCATCCTCGGCGCTTAGTTAGCGAGATTATACTCTTGCCTGCGGTACTTTATTACTTTTGACAATTTACGCTTTTTGCTTGGAGTAGCTGTATATACTTCACGTTAAGTGAATATTTTCTATATAGCAGCTAGTCGTGATGACAAATTAATTAGCATTCAATGGATGGCTGGATTTGCATAAAGAAGTCATGCGTCTCTTTAATAACATATTACGCGCAAATCTATATTAAAATATCTATATGCACAAGAGAAAGAGTATAACTGAAGTATAGGCAATTATATATTAAAAACTATTACGCTCGTCGTCGAGCTGGTGTGATGAATAGCCTCTGCCACTTGTTGTCGCTCAAATGAAATCGGACACCTCTCGAACACGAAATTGATGAGCGGCATTATTTATTCCGGAACGACCATTGAATAATTTTTTGTTTACACAACGCGCTTTACGAAAGAATATATATTCTTGTATTAACACGTGTCACCGGCGAACGCATAATTCAAATTAAAAAAAAAAGAGAGAGAAATATATTCGTGTAGGACGACGTCTTTCCGTATAGCGATTGGCCAGATTAAACAGGTGCGCCTTCGCTCCAAATTCGTCTATGGCACAATACGTCATCTCTCTCTCTCTCTCTCTCTTGCTCTCTGTCGGAGAAAGACGAGACAGGCAGACGTTGCCTACTTTATTAGTCGCTCTCTGAAATCGAGAGCGCACCTGTTTCGCGGAAAGAAAGTTTCGAAACGAACCGGAAAAACCACTTAAAAATCTCGAGACTCGACTAATTAATTTTAAAAAGAAGTAGTAAGTAATACTAACGAGATTCCCGATGCTTTTGTGTTGCAGCAGCAGCAGCACCAGCAGCTCGGCACATCAACGGTTGCGCAGGAGCGCAGCGGCCTCTGCGGCTGATCGTCCCGCGGCTTGTGCGGCCGCACGTGTGTGATGAACGAGTACCTCGGCCCGAGCAGACTGTCCCCAGCGAGGAGCCCTGCGACCGCAGCAGCCCTAGCCGCCTCGAGCAAGTACCCACCAGCCATGCGCGAGAAGGACTCGAGCCCGCGCAAAATGCCCGGCCACATCAGCCCCAAGCAGGCCAGCATCTACCCGCTGAGCGTGCGCCAGGCCAGCCAGCCCGAGCCGGAGCTCCCGGAGCTGCCCTACGACCTGAGCGGCCACGCACGCGGCTCGCCCTGCTCCAGCAGCTCCCGCTCGGGCGCCGCCGACCATCACTCCTCGGCGTCCTCCCAGCACCAGCAGCAGCCCCACATGAGCCCGGCCTCGCGGCCCCAGCAGAGCCGAAGCGCCGGCCGCCTCGACCTGGACAGCTGCGAGCCCCTCGACCTGCGCCTCGAGCACAAGAAGGAGAGCCTGCGCGACGAGAACCAGAACGAGATCGAGGCCCTCAACCAGAACGAGCGGCCCGCCGAGCGCCTGCCCTACCACACGGTCCTCTTCCCCCAGCACCACGCGGTCCACCCGCTCGTCCTCGAGGCCATGTACCGCTCGCATCAGCAGGTCGCACCCGTCCCGGAACTGCCCAAGATCCAGGTCAGGGCGCTGCCCACTATGGTGCCACTGCCCGGCAGTCGGTTCGCAACCGCCTCGCCCGCCGCCTCCTCGGCTGCCTCGCAGTCCGCGAGGGCCGCAAGCCCCGCGGCCCAGGCCGCCCAACCTGGCAGTCCCGAGACCAACACGAGTCAACAGCAGCAGCAACCTAGCAATCAACAGCAGCAGCAGGCGAGCAGTCAGCAGAGCTCGAGCCTGCCAGCCTACTCGATAGCGGTGGGCGCGGCCTCGACGGGTCTCAAGCCGAAGGACCGCTACTCCTGCAAGTTCTGCGGCAAGGTATTCCCTAGGTCGGCCAACCTGACGCGGCACCTGCGCACCCACACGGGCGAGCAGCCCTACAAGTGCAAGTACTGCGAGCGCAGCTTCAGCATATCGAGCAACCTGCAGCGCCACGTGCGCAACATCCACAACAAGGAGAAGCCGTTCAAGTGCCCGCTCTGCGAGCGCTGCTTCGGCCAGCAGACAAACCTGGACAGGCACCTGAAGAAGCACGACGCCGACGGTCCGACGATACTCGACGAGGTGCGCTCGAGGTATCACGGCCAGCTGCCGCGCGCCGCCGAGGAGTCCTACTTCGAGGAGATCCGCAGCTTCATGGGCAAGATAACCTCGCGGGGCGGCCAGGGGGCGCTGCAATACTTTCCAGGTTTGCTGGGCGCCAGCGCCGAGGAGCGGGCGGCCTGGAGCGAGAAGCAGCAGCTGCGACTCGAGGAGAAGCGCCAGGCGAACGCCGGCGGACAGGGCGACTCGTCCTACTTCAGCGACCGGGACAACCTGAGCTCGAGGTCGAGCAGCAGCGCCGCCAGTCGGCCCGAAAGCCTGCACGAGGAGCAGCAGAGGGACGCGGCATCGCCACCCCTCTCGCCCGGCAACAATACCTGAGACAACCACACGGATGAACGCATGTACCTCTCTCCAAAGGACCAAGCATCCTGCAATCAACGAGCAAGCTACGAGACCACACACACTGCCAGCGGACCGGCGAGTGAGCGACGCCGCCGCAAGTGGATACGCAGTAGGCGATCGCGATCGGTCATTCGTTTCGGAAATTAGGGATTTATTACGCGTCGACGAGAGAACCGATCTCTGCTCGACTGTTGTATAAAAGCCAGCGGCCCGCCCGCTGCTGCTGCTGCAACTGCATCTTGATAACCGTTAGCGCACATTCAATGTAAATAAGCGGGCCGGCCATTCGTCTCGACTGCCAAAAATCGGTAGGGTACGCTGGATAGGAAAGGGGAGACTGTATATACAAACACACGCGGGAGTCGAGAGCTGAGCGGTCGTTTACAAATTGGTCTCGCGCTGATTTACGATCTCGGCGAAAGAAAAGAGACTGACTCTGCCCGATTTTGCGTTCCGCTTTACACGCGGTACTCTTCTTTCTCTCGCGCGCGAGATCGGCAAGAGGCTTCCCCGAATCCTCTGGCGTAACAGCGATCGGCGCGAGTGTATTATATACGCGGGGCTGCGTTTTTTTTTCGCGAGATCGATCGGGGAAAGCTGGGCGCTGCGGTGTCGAAAAAGACGACGAGAGAAAGAGCGCGGTGTGCGGAGGTGGCGACAAAAACGAGAACCGATCGGCCGGCATTCGTTACGGGCAGGAAACGCCGCGCGGCCGCGCACGGCAGCGACGGAATTTTACGACCTAGAAAGTGAATTTAAGTTACGTCGACCCAGTAAAGCTACGAAGACGACTACGTTACCGGCCGCCGGGGACAATAGCAACGAGAGCGACGATGAAAATTATTAGAAATCGGCAACCGATCTCTCGACGACGATGGCTATATCCCCTCGCGGCTGCAGCCGATAAGAAGCGAGAGTCCAATAAACTCCACGGCCATCGCGGCTCGGCGGCGGCGCAAGAGCATAACGATCACCAGTGAATTTTCGCGGAAAGGAAGCAGCGCCGCAGCGAAAAGAAACCGATTTCCCGGAAACCTCGCCTTATGCCCATCAGCGAACGGGACTCTACCCAACTGCGCCGTAAAACACGGCGAGAGAAGAGTGCAGGAGAGGAGCGCATATCTATATATCTCGGACTGCGATCGGCAATTTAATATATAAAAGTGTGTACGCTGTGTGATTCGGCCGGCGCAGCGCAGCTAAGGCGGCGGCAGCGATCGAAGCACATCGGAATCGGAATCGATCTTACTTTCTAACTCCGCATGGGAGCTCTCGTCTCGTCTCTCGAGCGCGCGCGCGCGCGCGCAAGTCGAGTGGAAAGTCCAGTTACGCGTGTGCACTCGCGTAGACGAGGTGAAAATGAAGCTCTTAAAGATCGTCGGTTATAATCCTGTGCGCAGCTCCTATTTCTCTCGAGACAGCGGTGACCTCGGTCCTGTTGCGTTACACTTTTGCGCTCGCGCGAGCTGTGGCCACGCCCCGGGCTCGATCGGGCGCATCGCGAAAGTGAAACGCAATAAAGAAGCAGCCGTGGCTCGCGCTCGAGAAGCTGTGCGCGAGATCGATAGCCGCTGCCTTCAATTATCCTCCTTTCTCTCTCTCTTTTCTCGCTCTTTTCTGTGTCTTTTTTTCTCACTTCTTATACTCTCTTTTGCGACTTTTTCGTCCTTTCTCTACACGTACTCTTCTTTTTTCCGATCGGGTGCGGGCCGCTCAATTAGCTTAATACATTTGGAAAGTATACATGCCTACTGATGAGTTTTTTCCGTCGTTTTCTGCAGAATCGCAAAATCCTCATTAAGGAATCGCCGAGAGAGGTGATTTACGCGCGTCACCTCGTTTGTCATTTTCGAGCTTTCGCTCTTCCCTTTTTTTCTTTACTTCTCTCGGCCTTCCCTTGTATACAAGAGGCAATACACCAGCCTCTCTTGTGTGTATATTATAGAAAGGCTATTTTTATCGAGAACGAAAGTGTCGTCGCGATATTTCGCGGGAGCCATTTATTTCGAACGTAATGCTCATGCACCGACACTGTCTTTTTCGCCGTTATTGTACTGTTATACGACGCGCCGGGAGATGTAGCCCGATAATTTCCGACTGTAATTTACGGGCGTATATAATTTTTTTTCTACTGTTATATACTACGTCGTCGGCTCAAAACAAGAGCGCGAGTGGCGAAATCCTTTCGCGACAATTTCGTCTCATTATTCCCGTCGTTGTCGTAGTAGTAAATTTAATACCGTTTCTCGGATCTGTGTTCTATAGGTACCCCTCTTACTTCATCCGCAATATAACGAAACAGCACACAAAAAGAAAATCAAGCTAACCGACCAAAAAGAAAATTCTCAACCAAAAAAAAAGAAAACAACAACGTCGCAATCGCTCGGAGATCCGCACGTGTATACGGCGCACATAACCAACTCCCATAGAACTGCAACTCATACACGTATATACGTGAGAAGAAGCCAGCAGCAGCAGCTTCTCCTGCTACGCCCCGATCTCGCACTCACACACACACACATACAGCAAGCGCGAGGTGGTTCCCTTCGCCGTCGCCCTCCTCGCGAAAGTGGAACGCCATAAAGGAGCTGCTGCTGCTGCTGCAGCGTCAGATGAGCCGAGTAAGAGAGAGAGAGAGAGAGAGATCTCTTGCCGATTACGCTCACGTGCCTGAAATCGTTTCTTTTTCTCCCACGCGTCCACGCCTCGCGTCGCAGCGCGCCGGCGGATCCTTTCGAAAGGGGATTACGCGAATCGCGCGAGCGATTATGATCGAGTTAGCGCAACTGTATACGTCCGAAGAGCCCGTCGCGGGCTAATTGAGAATCGCCGCTACCGTCGTTTTTCCTCTCATCTCTCGCTCTCGAAAAAGAATAATATATATATACTGGAGCGTGAGAGTGTATTATACAGCATTGTGGAATGATGTCACCCGTCGCGTGCGAACGCCTAATTACACCTTTTTTCTTTCCATTAGGGAAGCATTAGTAATTTTAAGCGATGATAAATCTGTCCCGCTTATCTTTCTCTCTTATCCTACTGGGATCTGAGTATTCTCTTAATTTATCGCGGGCCGTTTGTTCGAATGAAAAAAAGAAAGAAAAATCGTAAATCTCGTGTTTATACGTACATTATGCAATCACCGCGGCTGGAAATTAATAATCGAGTGGCATCATTCCAACAAAGCGGCGGTGGTCATCATCAGATAAAGATTAAAGTATACCATTCGGCGAATCACGTCGACGATTATAATTGAGTAATTCATTCTTCTCTCTTTTTTTTCTTCCGAAGCCGCGTAGTCCGCGAAAAATTTCGCTCACGACTCGCTCCCGTGCAGTTGTATATTATATGACAAGAGGCGCGCGTTCTTCGCTTGCAAAACGTTAGAAGATCTCAAAAAGTCGTTGCGACACACGCAGGGAGATGTATAGATCAGAGAATTCTTAGACTCGAATCGCGATACGGCTGTTTGTGCTTATGCTACTGCTACTGCCGCCGACGACGACGACGTCGCCTTATCGCGATTGGAGAGGAGAAATTCGCGAGAGGACAGAATCTCGGGCTTTGAATTTAATACTTTTTTTGTCTGTTGTTATTGTCGAGTTTGTAAATAAAAAAGAGTATATATAGAGAGAGTTTATTATACATACATAAGATATATATTTTACGTTATTATTGCTGTTGAGATTTTGAGTGTATTAGGAAAAACGCGCGAAATTCTCCTCTCCGCGCACGACGCAAGGCTCATATTATTGTATAAATATATATGCGACAATGTAGTGATGAAAAAATAAAATGTTAAAGAAGGGAATGAAATTGTTTGTGTACAGGTCTTTCAAGTACCACACGAGTCTCTGTAAATATATATAGAAAGATGTGAAAAAACTGAGCGACGATGTAGCATAATATAATACAGAATATATATACATATGCATATACATATACGATATGACGACTACGAAGAGAAGAAAAATATCAATGTATCATTCTTCGATTCAATAACCAGAAAAGATGTATAAGAGTCGGATACAAGGTATATATATAAACTAATATATATACACACACCCAATACGATATATGAAAAAAAAGAAAAGAAACGCGCGTCGACGCGCTTATATATAAATTATATATTATATACAGCATCAGAGAGAGAAAAAAAAGAGCGCGGCGAAAGTGTCATTAATCAAAGGGCCTTCGATCGAATATGATTTAATTCTCGTGCATGTTATAATAATATACCCAAAGAAGACCCCCACGTATCGTCGCGCGGCCTCCGACGCGAAACTTCGAGCGCATAATATACAAATAGTAATATAGCATAGTCTCCGCGCGTATACACCTACTTCTCTATATAAGACTATAAGACACACTCGTCGGTGCGCGCAGATACCGATCTCTGATATGGTTTCGCGAAGAGAAAAAGGGAGCATTCATCATTCGGCTATAATATACTATGCTACTGCTTCCTTTCTATATATAACGGCGCGGATAAGTAATGGACAAGCGGCGTTTGCAAGCAGTCTATATACTATACCGATATACTTGATGCACAATGTGTGTATATATATACATGTAGTATATAAAGAACGTCGCGTAAAAGGGCGTTATCTCTTTCTCCGAGTGCCTTCCTTCCTGTCGATCGATCGCTCCTCGTCTTATGCGCGTCGAGATGAAAATGTCGTTCCTTACTCTACTTCTCTTATATCTCTGTATTGAAGACGCGAGTCTAGCTACTTCCTCCTATTTACTGTACACATATATCGCTACTCTATATAGTTTTTTTTTTTTTTTCATTTACGTTCAGCAGTGGTCTTCCGTTTACTATCTCTTTCTCTCTACTTCCTCTGTAGACTAACACTTGTATCATTCCCGATATTGTATATCTCTGTTCTACGTTTTTTGTTTCCTTTAGCCTCTGTCACACACGCGACCGAGTTCCGCACACGAGAGACGATCCCACCGACGATTTTTTTTTTTTTGTGTAAAGTATAAAAAAGTGAATGTCTATATAGTTACCTATAATTATACACGTCTAAATTTTGTAAACCAGCTCCTTCGGCGGATCTCAGCGCGCGCAAAAGCTCCACTCTCTCTCTCTCCTATTCTTTCCCTTGTATTTTTTTTGTTCATTGTAATAAGCCTAAAATCTAGTGCGAATGTGATTTCATCGAGGTTACCGATATATACGTACCTAACGTGTTACTCGAACGGCGCCGTGAGCCGAGCGACAATAAGCCGAGCGCTCGTTACCTTTAGTTTGTACAATATCTTATAATTATAAATATGAGAGCTAGTTGTTAAGGTCAAAAGTTTTAAGCTCGTACTGACGTTCATCCTCCTGTATATCTCGATTATTGTGTCCCCCCATATCCTTGCCCCATACCCATCATGTTGTACAGAAAGTGTCATACATATAATATAATATATTTTTCTTTGCGAGAACGAAAGACGAGCCTTATAGAGATGTTATACACCGATCGGCGAACGGATGAACTGTAGACTTTGTATAATCGATCGGCGCATCATCATCATCATCTGTCTTAACGTTTAATTATAGCGTATAGTGTCGCGTGTTGTGTAGCAAATACGTATAGTGGTGACTGTATATATGTCGATATGTAATATTCGATGAAAATACACTAAAAACGATACGTTTGGAAAAAAAAACAGCAACTGCTTTCTTTTCACCATTTATTATTATCCAAATATCCTCTCAAAAATTAACTTCAACAGGAAAGCACACACACCAAGGTAAGAATCAAGTAGCTTGACTCGCATTGTCCTCGAAACAAAAAAAAAGGAGTCAAAAATTTCTAAAAGTTTCAGTAGGACGAGTGTCCGGTTTTCGTGTGAGGTCGAAGTGCAGCACACACACACACTAAAAGGAGGGGAAAAAAAGTACCACATGCTCCAGAAAATGCTCGAGATATATATAGAGAAAGGACGATGGAGACATTTCCTCAAAATTAAGTCTCGACGCGCTCGCGACAATTAATGTGGGAAAGAGCGAGTTGTCCGTCGCGTATATAGTATAGGGTCATGGAGGTGCCTGAGAACCGGAACGTATAGTTGTCGCGAGCGCGGCTACTTATACCGCGAGAGCTGGAAAAGAGTGGTGTGTAACGGAGAAAAAAGAGGAGAAATAAAGACGAGAGGCGACGAAGCTGCTTCGCAGACGTGACCGAGCGGACAAATCGCATGCTATATGCGCGAGTGTAATGTATATATAGAGCGATATTTCGGCTCATTTTTTTTTTTTTTTTGCCAAAGCGATTTAGAGTGAGTTGCGGAATTATTTTTTTTAGAAATTCGCGCAGCCGAGAGCGACCGCTTTGTGTTTTGAGTCGGGTATAGCAGGTTTCGCGTCGCGTAACAATAGACGCGTATAAATCATTTGTACGTAATTGCGCGTTATTTTTCTCAATTAAAAATTAAGATTCTTCGTATCGAGCAAAAACAATTGTTTTTTGCAAAGAGAAAAGTGCATATAATCTCGCCTAAGAACATACGTCGCGTCAAGAGGGGATAGGACGTAGAAAGAATGTCTTTTTTCACCCTCTCTCAAGATAATCTCGGCGAGAAATCTCGAATGGCACCAGCAGCAGTAGCAGCAACAACGATTTAGCGGCAATAGAAATGCACGGAAACTGGTTTTCTAATAGCGCGAGGTGCCGGCTAACATGTGTGCTGCACTTGTCTCTCGCGTATTATTGCTCTTGTTTCTATAGCTGCAGTAGCTTTTTCGCGTCGTTAGAAAGTTTCGAAAAAATCGATTGAAACGTCGTCGTCGTCGTCGTCCGAGAGGAGACGATACGATGAGCCGTCAATCCGTAAGTATATGGAGTTTCACCAAAATAGCATTATAGTATAGTATACAAAAAGTCCGTGAGAAGACCTCACACAGAGATAGTAATAGCGCGTTAACGATACAGATCCATAAATAAACGGTTGCTCATCTCGGTCATACTCCTCGGAAAATCGAAGAGGATAGAGACTAGAGGACGTGACTTTGACCCAGATGCAAAAAGATCCTAAGGCGAGACTACTCTCTGCGCGCGTTTCACGCTCCGAAAAATGTGTGTGTGTCTTTATATACACTGCAAATTTCGAATCGTTCCTTAGCCTAGTATAGGACATATATAACTACGTGTATATACTTAGAAGACAATGCAAATCGCAAGGAAATGAGTGTATATACAGCGAGTCGAGAGAGTCGTGAGTCGCCAGAGGCAGGGTCGAGCGCGCGCGGATTTCCCTCTACGTCGATATATCGAGTAAGTAGTTGCTTATATACCTATATATATATACACACACACACCGCGCGGAGAAGGAAGAGCGGAAAAATCGAGGAGACGACGCGCGAGTACGACCTTCGCCGGGAGCGTGATGTTTGCCTATAGATGATCGTTAGGGTGAAAAAAAAGGAGAGGAGACCTTGATCGAGATCGGCGTGTAATTAAGTCGAGCATTTAGAGAGCTATTGTATAGAGAGAATCGCTGTGTTATATAGGATGCTGCGCAAAATCGGCGATGCGATGACGCCGATTTTAATTAGAAGCTGTGCTTTTTTTCTTTTTTTTTTTATAATTTAATGCGATTGCGCCTGGGTGACATGCGCGCGAAGAAAGTGCGAAGTGAAACTTGCTCGCGGTGCTCGACTTTTGCGACGCAGATGTTTCTAAAGAATATATAATTGCTGCAGCAGCAGACGCGCATTAATTTGAAACGTGTCATCTTGTTTAATTGAGGAAAAAATCTGCATGCGCGCTCTCTTGTGTAAGTAGATGAGCGCAGGGTCTGATCAGACGAGTCGAAATCGCGGGCAATTGCGCAGAAAAATAAGGTATAAGTATGTTGACAATGAGGCGTTGTGATTCGATGAGAAAAAAAAAAGATCGAAAACACACATCTTTGAAAATCGCTCTAGTAATATGGCGAATTGGAACGCATACACTCGGATGCGACCTTGTTCTCGTTTGTGTGTATATACTGGAAGTGCAATAATATAGGTATAAGTGTAAGACTCTCTCGACTACTTAACGCTTTTAACATTGAGCGAGCTCGCGAGCGGTTAAGGTCAGGCGCGGTTCAACAACTTCGAAAATCGAACTTTTTATTTCAGAGTAATGCCATTAAAAGATCGTTAAAGTTTGCTCGTTTCGTGTGCGTGTGTGTATATATAGGCTGTGAATTCGAAAGGAAGAAAGCAAACGAGCTTAAGTTTATTTCAAGTTTTAAATATATATATATATATTTGCATCTGTCTATAGATTAGCTAATTTAAAATATATATGTAAATAATATTGCACAATTATTCGCTAACACTAGTACCATGTACATATATGGGTATATTCATATTTATATATATAATAATAAAGTAAATGCTCATGAGACTGCTGCAACCAAATCTAATTTGGAGCAATTATATAATTGCTAAAGGTTACAGCTCGGACTAGTATCGTAAAGGAAGTTTGTACTTGGCGTTCTTGTAGTGCCTTTTCTTTCATTTAGGTTATTCGTATTATTTAGTAGTATGACACAATTTACACAACGATATTCAACGATGTCTATAAAATATTTCATTGGTTTACATTTCTTCTTTGATATATGCGAGTGTAGTAGGAATCATTTGCGAGACAAAGCAATCGCAGTTTTGCATATGTCGTTGATTTCTTTTTTCTTTTATATTTAAAGTCTTAAGTACGACTGTAAAATGCAATTCCGTTAAAGTGAGCGAGAATCCAAACTATTTTCAATGGTATGATATATTGACGACGAAGTGGGCGTATTACGCATCAAAACTTGTACATCTATCGCAAGGCCGCATATTACTTGTCACAAATGGTACAATAAGTTTGAACAATGTTGAGCTTATTGCTGAATATATAAGAATCAGAAAATAATAATCTCACTGCGAGATTTGACCATGTATTATATACTAATAGACACCTACAACCAATGCATAGAGTGAAATCAATTTCTCGTTAAACTTACGCAATAGATCGACTAAAGTGATAATAAAAAAATAAATACTTGATGTAATTAAAATACCTAACGTTTTTAGTTTTGAAAACGTCAATATAACTATTGATAATTTTTGTTTGAGCAATAGTGCTTTGATGTAGAGTAAAATCATGTATATAATGTAATTGATATACATGTGTTCTTATATCTTAGTCTTACAATAATTACGCCATAAAATAGAAACTCTATATCTTGGACAAATATTAAACTTTAAAAACTAAATTTCTTTAGTTGCATGCCCATGGACATGGATACTGGATACCAGTAGTGTATGATACACAGTTTCTTCATTAAATTTCCGTCATCTTCATAAGAAGACAATCATAAATAACAAACTACTAGTCGTCGAATCTCATAAAATTTCAGTATTTGATTCTTTTCATCTTAGGCATAATTATCACGTGCTTAGAGTGAATTTGTATATATTGGCAAAAATACTATCACAGCCTAATTTAACTAAATTTCATTCTCTGTGTCTATGACCATTCTCACAACCTTCCGAAACCTCATTACTTTTGCACATATTCTTTGGTGTCGAAAATTCTTCTATAAGCATGTAATCAAGAGTTGGCTTTACTCTTGTCAGAGGAAATTTCGTCAAGAAAAAGTCCGCCCCAACGTAAAAGATTTTGTAAAGTAAAGGAATTAGCAGCAGCTGATGACAAGTCGCCCAAAGCCGATAATTTTGTCCCTCAAATGGATCCAAAATAGCAGGACACAACATGTGGCTTAAATTTACTTGTACAAGCTTGAACAGTTTATATTTCGATTAACCTATTTCTAAGAGTAAATAGTGAGAAAATTTATAATTTTTACTTACCATTCCTACAATTTGTAATACCCAAAAATGATATGCCAAGTTCAATGCATATCCAAATATCGACCAACTCATATCGTACAATGGTTCTATACTATACGCACCTGTAGAATAAAAATGATTTTGATGCACAGATTCCATCTATAAACTTTGCAATCTTCGTTCATAATGTTTTAAATACAAACCTCCAAGTCTAGTAAGATAATAAGGAATCACAGCCATCAAACCATGTTGAATGTAATATACAGCTTTATCAGCAAACATCTACAGAACGAAAAAATTCTCAATCCTAATCTCTCGATTCTAATGTTTAATCTGTATAATAATGTAAAATATAAGACTCATTTATAAATCTTACCGGTCTGCAATCAGTTTCTGGAAATACATAGGCTAAGACTGGCCCATTTAAGCCCGATACTACCATTCTGAAGATGGCAGTTGTTGTAGGAGTATTTGGTTCAGCAGCGAGCAAATATATCTTAAACAAAAGGAATTTAATAGTTTAACATACAAAGTAAAAAATTAATTGTACAATCAAAAGTTCATATAAGTAAATACCTCAGCAATTGTAATAATATGGCAAGGATTCAATATATACACAAAGGTTCTCCCAGACAGTTTAAATCCAATCTCAACTCCAAAGACTAGAGACATCATAGTGAGTAAAAGGATTTTTCCTCTTCTTGCTTTTTGTACATATGGCACTGATTTTGGTAAGGTCATCCTCTTCAAACTCCATATCATTAAGAATGCAATATAAATTGAAATTAATAAAGTTTCGATAACCCGTCTCTTCATGGATAGGTAGCTGGCACATTCTGGTCCAACATTTCTAGGAATGGATGCATTTACTCCAGTATATGCCCACTCAAACATGGTGAAAATTTGCTAAATTTTGATAAAACTGAAACAGAATATATAAACTTTGAGATATACTTTTTACAATAACTAATTAAGAACTAACATCAACTCAATTATTTATAGTATTTCATGCTAAAATTGCAAAAATGAAACAAAGCTGAAAAAAAGTATAAATAATATTACATTAGATACACAGAGAACAGATTTATCAATCTCAGTTTAAAGGTTATCGCAAATACATATTGCATTTTTATTGATTAATAGTACACACATTTAATTAATCAAAACAGAAGCGGTTAACTTAAAATTGGATCGATTACGCTAATTAATTTATGTAATAATTATTTATCGAATAGAGGTTATGAGTATCTAAATAGAGCGAAATATTTGAGGTGATGGTTGGAAGAATATAAAAGTACACTCAAGTAACGAAATCGACGCTCTTAATTTTAATTTATCTATTTATTACCTTAATTTAAAAAATTAAGCTTCCCCGAGGAACGACCGCCAAACTATCCACTGACGTTCTGCACTACCTATATCATACTTGTCATTCACTACTTGCTCAATGTTTTCTGAAAAGATCTAACAGAAATTATTGTGTTTAGATTTCCTTGACTACACTGGTGTAGTGCTACTAACTTGTATGATTATATATGTATATATTGTAATGTCAATATATATATATTGAATAGCGACATATATATGTATGTATAGATGTATAACGAATAATAGCTAGGTATAAGGTATAATACATAAAACACACGCTACAATAAGATATAATTAAAACATAATAAAATAAAATAGTAATAATGTAGTGAAACTTCAAAACGGCTAAAGTATTTATAAATAAAAACTCTTTGTTGCTACATTAATATTATTTTTTATTGAAAAACGTTAAGGACAAAACATTGATTTTTAACATCTTTTTGTTTGTTAATTTACAATTCCACTTCTTTATAAGCTTATAAATCCAATACTTTCTTAACGATTTGAAAATTGAAAATAATGAAATTTCACAAACTTTTTTCTGTAACTTACAAAAAATAACTGGATTGTATTATTAATCGAGATAAGTATTTAAAAGAACGTGGTAAAATATATATTTAATATAATAATATATTATAAAAACGCCAATTTAATTTGATTTCTCATATTGCAGCACCAACGCTACAAAACACATTACAATATAGATCAATAATCGAAAAAAATTTAGTAGCTTATATAGATTTCTTTTCTTTTTCAAAGGACTTCACGCATTTTTGTTTTCGTCGACTTCCATTGTGTCAGTCTTATGACGGTCATTCGTGAAGCAGCACGAAGTATATCACAATTTAATTCGTAAGGCCGTGTATGGTAAAATGGGCCTTTATCAAATCACAAAAGTCATAGGTATATTAGATATAATCATATGTATGTATATCAACCAATATGAACTTCAAAGAAAAAGAAACATTCCATTTGTCTTCGTTGAAATTGAGTGGTAACACTGAATTGAGATAAAAATAGATCAAGCTTTAGTATATTAAGGAAGGGAATGTTGTACAAAAAATACAAATGTAAATAGCATTTCTTCAATGCTTCAAATTTCGAATGTCATAGTACCGACATTCGTGCTCCTTCATATCAATCATTAAACAAATCTTTCATTTAACTAAACAATATTTAGAAATGCATCTTCTTATAAGTGGGAGACTTATTACATGAATAGTTGTTTTTCAAAGTTGTAGTTTTTAAATTGTAGAATATAAATTTTATCTACATTTTCACATAACTATAGGAGAATAAAAAAATTTATTTTAATTTAACACAATAGTCATTAACATTAACAGATTAATCTAAGCCCTGTTTCTTATAACGAATTTATAAATTTTTATCGACAATATTTTTTAGCGCTCAAATGTTACCGAATTTTCGTCTCATTCTAATCAAAACTAAAAACGCCTATTAAATTACATATAAAAAAGGCTTATAATTATATGGCTTTGATATTATTTCAAATGATTAATAATATTTTGACAAATCCAATATTCACGATCTAAAAGATTGTGTTTAATCGGAACAGATGAATTCTTAGTGGAGAATCAACACGTTTTGGATACAGAATTCATACAAAGAAATATTAGTTTAATTATATAAAACGTCGTGAAAATCCTTTTTACATGCTAAGGTAGCCTCGGGCTTGGCTACGTCTGCGACTAACGAGATATGCAACCAGCACAATCACCACTAAACCTGCTAATGCACAACCCACTGCTATTGGTACCACGTCAGGTGTGTCGAATGCACAATCTTCGGCTACAAAGAAAAGAAATCATAATTAGTTAATTAATTTTAATAATTACATTCAAAGTTCAATCATGGAATGATGAATTAAACTTACCAAGACCAAAACCTCCTTTATTTTTATTTTCAAATGCTTGGAATCTAAGATCAGTCACTTTAGCTACACCAGCCAGTGCTTTATCATCATTTTCCTTGGTCAAATTGAAATGTTGTAACCTAACACAACGGTAAGAATTTCCAACTGTAGTGTTGAAGTGTTCATGAGTATGAACGACCTTCAATGGTTCAGCTAAAATTAAAATATTTTTATGATAAATGGCAACCTTGTTGGATACAGATCAAAATATACAATTCAAGAGTGTATACTAACTAAGACCAGAGTTTGGTAATTCTTCTGGGGCAATTGAAGCTTCAATACGGCTAAGAATATACGTTTTTGTTGTGTTGTCACGTTTGAAACTGAATGAGACTAAGTTTTGTCCACCTTTAGTAGCATTCCAAGACAGCACCAATGTCTCATCATTTGTGCCAAAAGTACCGTTTGCCCGTGTTACGTTCTTGTTAGCTGGTACATTAATCGGTACACTCCAGGCCTAAAAATAATATGAATTTAAATTAGATAAACTTATTTTTCTTATACCACATGTAAAATATACTATGCGTAAGGTGATATATTTACCTTGTTATCAGTACTATTGTATGTGATAACCAACTGTGTGGCCAACCGTACAATAATCACATTGTTATCTGTTCCATTAACACTCCATGTATTTGTCTCTGGATCTTTTGGTGGAGGAGGTGCAACTGTGGTAGTACTTGGAGCAACAGTTGTGGTTGATGGTTTTGGAGTTGTACTCGTGGTAGTGGTAGTAGTAGTGGTTGATGGAGTAGTTGAAGTTGTAGTTGGTTCAGTAGTTGTAGCAGGTTCAGTGGTTGTAGATGGTGGTGTTGATGGGGATGTAGTCGTTGTAACAGGTGTAGTTGTACTTGGTTTCTCTGTTGTTGAAGTTGTAGTTTTCTTAGTGATTTCTTGACCTAGAAATAAAAAAAAATTTAATGACACTATATAATATAACTAGTTCAACAAACACATTTACGATAACCTATGACAGGGATAAAACAGCTTGCAAAAGTTTTTGCTGATTCGAGCATACACTAAATTTTCCTTGAATGTATGCGTGCATCTATCAATGGTCAAGTTCATCATTCTTTTGTTTCTTCTTGACATGAGTCAGAGTATATGCAGATAAGCAATATGTAAAAACTAACTTACTAACTTAAATTTCCCTAACGTAGTTATCATACAAAGTCAATAAGCATTTGAATTGCTCCAATTAGCTTTTAAGTTAAATTATTAATTTAAAAAAAATTCATTGTATGGAATTTGCCTATGGATGCAATACTTCTCACTTATCTAATGCCTGCTACAGAGTGTGTAATTCTATAGCTGATATAAAAAGACAGTGAAGCTCAACTTCCGCTAGGTTAAAATTTTACTGCTTATCAAAGTTAGTCATAACATATAATTAAAGTAAGAAGATTCAGCTTTTGTAAATTAATTTGAGATATTATTCATAATTTATATGCTTATTAGGGAACTCACAGCACAAAGCAATACTTGGTGCCTTTCACGAGAGGAAAAAAAAAGAAAAAATAAAGATAAATCGTTATTCGGTTGAGTAACCACAAAAATTTTTTTAATTTAAAAAACTCATGAATCATTCTTGACTCATGTTCAGCCAAATCTTCTCAATGTTATGTATATACTGCAGTCTAGAGAGAAAAGTCATTTATCCCAACATTAATTGCAACAATAACAAAAACTAGAAAAATGTCTGGTTTCACAAACAAGCGCAACATTGGCGTGCTGCACGAGTACAGTCAAATGTAAACACGATCTCTTGTTTTTTTAACGCTGTATCGGAGTGAAAAAAGTATCCCGTATCAAAGCAACTCGACATTCTCGGTTTTTTTTTGTAAATAACGAATCACGAGTTCCCCTCGCGCAGACTTTTATCGACGTGCGAAAGTGCAGCATAGTAAAAAGAGTCGTCGGAACAAAGAAGGCAAAATATCTCGTCCCGAGCGAGTGGCGTATTTACTACCATCAGAGCTACTACTTATATGCTCTGCAATGGCTGAAAATTTTCGACGTAATACAGCCGCCCGCTGCGGTAAACAGCCCATCACTGTCGTACCGCATACATATATGTACAAATAATGGGTACTCCTCGCAGGCACAAAGAGACGACAGTAGCAATAATCAAGCTTCATTAAATTCTCTAACGTCCTGCGGATAATGCAACGTCACGAATGTTCTAAGAGGCATTGTGCCAACCATATTTCTCGTCTAAGTCGCGCGAAGAGAGACGGAAAGTCCCACAAGAGCCTCGGGGCTTTCACGCGGCCAGACAAGGACAGAGAGATACGGTGTTGGCTATATTACTAACGGGGCGAGTGCAAAAAATAACTGCGTTTCTCTCTCTCTCTCTCACCTGACACCAAGACCAAAGCGCAACAGAGAATCAACGCCGTGCTGTTCTTCATTTTGGAGCAGAGTATGTCCGGCCGCTCGACTCGTCTTCTCGGATGTGATGTACTTGGCCAACTGATGATTCGAGTGCTTCGAGATGAATACGCGTAAGCGACGTATGTACGCAGATTCCGTTGCCACTGTAGTCACGCAACTAAAGCCTGATGCTAAATCGCCAAACTGCTCGACTCGGATTTTGATACGAAAATAGCAGAAGAATGCTTATACGCTACTACTATGTGTGCACTCAGACAGCGCTACTGCGACCCCTGCTAGCTGTTGCCTGCCGTTTCGGAGCAGACTACTGGGCAGGTTCACACGCGACCTCGGCTGTACGCGAGCTGATTGGCTGAGAGAATTTGTTCCAGCAGCTTCGAATTTGAGCTGATAATAAATTTAAAAATGAGTAAATTTTTTTTTTAATTTTAAAATAGATGCGATAGAAAAATAGTTTTATTGTGTAAACACTTTATAAACATTTTTCATTGATCCAACATTTAAAAACATTTTTTCGCGGACACATTATATGAAACTGAATGAAAAAACTTTGTACCTATACACGTTAGAGTAAGTAAAAAACGCTTAAATTTAAATATAAATTATATCAACAAAAATACGCATTGAAAGAAGCTATTATGTTAAATTATCTAAATCGATTTCGGCAAAAGCATCGTCATCCAGATCGAGTAAATCTTTTAAGCTCTCTGAGCTTGTTTGTAACTCGGTATTTCCTGATGCGTCGACGTTTGACGTATTCAATGATGATTCTGTGTTCGAACTAGAACATTGCACAAAATCATCGAGGCTCTGTTGATTCGTCATATCTGGCAATTGATTTGTTACGTCTGCTTTGTCCAAATCGAAGTTGTGATCCAGTCCAACTTCGTTCAACACATCGATTTTCTGCTGTATTTTGGGCCACAAGTAATCGTCAGCCGTATCTTTTGCTAACAAATACCGAATGACCACATTATCCGTTTGACCAATCCTGTGCACTCTGTCTTCTGCTTGACATAAAATCTGGAAGTCAAATATTTAATTCCTACATTATTACCATCATATCAAAATTAAAATTGAAGCTATATATGTTTAAAAGAAACATACACCCGGGTTCCATGTTAATTCAGCAAATACCACAAGTTGTGCCGCTGTCAAAGTTATACCAGCATTAGCAGCCGTTATTGACAGAACTGCTACCAATACATTTTCATTTTGTTGAAATGTATCTACAAAGTTTTTTCTTTGCTCTGATTGAGTTTTTCCATCTATCCTAATAAATCTAGATAAAAAAATGTGTGTAATATTTGAATACAAAATTTACTTTAGGTATTTACACGAATCAATGATACTTACAGAACTTTCTTCGATTTCAAGACATTACAAATGGCATCCATCATATTTTTATGGTGAGCAAAAATAAGGAACTTTTGCTGATTTTCAATCAAATCAGTGACGTAATTACTGTAATTAAATAAATTTAGTAAGTCATAAAATGCTTGCTGTTGATATCCAACTAGATAATAATTTGAATATTACCAAACTGCTTTCTCTTTAGCTTTACTTGATTCACTATAATACTGTAAAAGTGCACCTTGCTTTTGTGCACCAGTTAAACTTTTCTTTTGCATCTGTTTAGAAGCAGCTTCCATCTCTTTCGTTGACACCTTTATCATATTTGGATCAAGAATAATCTTTTGCCTAGAAGAGAAAAATTTTTTATATAAATTACGAGACAAATTTTTAATGTAACAACAATATAGTATTATCACGATGGTCCAACCTTATCTTGGATGGTAGCTGTGCCATAACATCAGTTTTCAGTCTTCTGATCAAGCAACATGCTTTAAGTAAGAGTTCTAGTTCTTTTAAATTGCTTGAACCAGTGAAATCCCAACCAAAATTTGTTTGTACACCAGAGCAATACCTCATTCCAAAATCTTGATAGCTATAAACAACGATTAAATATATTTTGCTTGTTTTGCATTTATTTACATTGTCAAATTTATCCTCACCTCATAAAATTTGGCATCAATAACTTAATTTGTGGATATAACTCTATAGGACGCGATAAGGCTGGAGTACCAGTTAACAGAATGATACGCTTAGCATGAACTGCTAGTCGCTGAACTGCCTTTGTTCTTTGAGTTTTTGTACTTTTTAAGTAATGAGATTCATCCTAAACACAAAATAAAAATTGAAAATATTATATCAAGCGGTATAAATTATTTTTTATAAAAAAAGTTTTAATCTTACACAAAGTATAACACCAAATCTTCGTGCTGCAATTTCATCGATTCTTCTTGAAAGTAAATCATAAGATAAAATTGTAATTTGACTATTTTCCATGTAATCTTTAGTACTTGAAAGATGTTGTATGGCATGTAATGGTACAGAATTCAAATTTTCAATCACAGCTTCTGACCATTGATATCTAGAAGTTAAAAGTAACATAAAATATTTTCAACTCTTAATTAATGATACATTTCAAGTTGTCTTACCTAACAGAAGATGGAGTAACTATTAAAAGAGGCCAATCACTCCTATAATAATGCGCTATACCTAATGCTTGCCTGGTTTTACCCAGTCCCATATCATCAGCTATAAGACATTTTCCATTCTTTGATATTCCATATCGCAAAATAACATTATATAAAGTCACAGGTAAGAGATAATATAAAGCATTTAAAGAGTAATAAATTTTTCATACTCTATTCCTTCTTTTTGAAATGGATACAGCGATTCCATCAATGTGTTATCAATTCTTGATGTATCAATAACTGGCTTTGGTTGATTTTCTTGTTTCAGTAAATTTTTGAAAGTCTATTACAAATATAATAAAAATGTAATAAAATAAAAATAATCAAGCATATATAAGTAACAATTATATCTTACATTTAGTAAAAAGCCTGGCAGTCCTTTAAATGTAATTTCAGCACATTTCAGACTGATCAATTTTTCATAAAACATATCGTATTCATTGATGTTGAAACTCCATAATTTTGTTTTAATATCTAAAAACCAAAAGGAGAATGAGTCTTTTACATCAAGAACAAAAATAGCTATAGTTATGTAATATTTACCATAAAGTCTGCTGGGAATCGTTTTAAATAGATTATTTACTAATGCTTCGTTATACTTTGATGTTTCAACAACAAAACGATTGGTACTTATCATAGAACACGTAAGTTCGCAATGTTCTACATTGCCATAAAATCTAGTTGTTGTACTCGCAATCGGATTGTATCGATTTGCGGAAGTCTGCTGTTTAATTGTACTTTGTGATTTGTTTTGAGAATATCCATAAAGCTTTTTAATACCCAAGTTTGGCGCAACATTCTGATTAGTGCCACTACTTGTATACGTTGTACTATTTTTATTAATAAAATTTCCTGTGTATACATTTATAGATCCTGTATTTGGGGAATTATTAGGCACTGGTGCATTTTGTCTTTTACGCTCTAAAGCCTGTTGCCGTTTTCTCTCTATTTCGTCTTTGGAGTACATGTCTAAACAAAATATTTTCTTTAGTTTATCACTCGTGTTTTTGTAAGAATTTTCAAAAAAGTTACTTACTTCTAAACCTTTGAATTCTGATTTTGCCTAAAAATATGAGCTAGATTCAGCGTTCAAGCATGATCGCAGTACTTATTGCGTCGTGATAAACTTACATTTTTCTTCAGAAATTTTTATATCAAAACAATCACTTTTAACCTATAACTTCATGTTTCTATCACAATATAATATGTCTACGCGATTGCCATTGCCAGTTTAAACACGCCTTCCCTTTCCACTCTCCATTGTTTGCACCTATCTTTACCCGACTGACATACCTACCCTATTTATCGCTATTTATGTCATCTACAACTTAAGACTTAACAAAGTATCATATAAAATGCTATAATTTATCACAAAAACTTAACTCGGTAAAAGAAAAAAACATTTCTTTTTTGTTTGAATATTTTTTATTTAAATTTCGAAGATCTTTTCAATTTACAAACGAACACAAAGAGAATTTTGAAATACGGCGGTTCTTATTATAATGATCGCGAAAATGTGGCAACGTTGTATACACGCACAGACCGCACTCGTTCACTCAGACGGTAACAGATTTACGAGAACGATAGTATAAGCACTAAGCCGGGCGGGTATATTTTTACTTCACTATAAACACATTATATTTTATTATTTATTGTTTTGACGAACCTTATACATAGTCAAGTATGATATTTGATTATTCATTCTATTACTTTGTTGCCACCTAACGTATTCAGCACTGATTTCTTCAAGTGCATAGCCTCAACATTTTTGACAATACACTGTAGCAAAGTTTTGACGTTTGTTCTTTATTTTTGTTTGGCTGTCGTAGAATAAATTTTAAGTATTTATTATTAAGTTTGAGCTGTTTTACTTTAATTCATAACCATGTCATCAACTGCAACTGAATCGTCTGAGTTTAAATTACCTCGTAAGTAAAATCTCACTATTACAATTATTTTTTTTTGTAACATTGAATAAAATGTTGTCTTAAAGTACCTCCAAAGGAAAAATTTTCCATCATAATTCCAGCTGATCATGAATTTGTTGAGCCAAAGAAAGCAGTGAAAGGTCCAAATGATATGATAACATGGCAAAAGTCAGAGGCATATTTTGTAAGTTTTTTGTTTGTCCTAATTGAAGAAGTATATAAACTACTTTGGTTTGTCATTGCAATGAAGAATGCTCTTACAGGAATATTTCGGTTTTCTAATGGCTATCAATGATGCTGTCAAAGGGAAAGCCTTAGATTCAGTTTATCCATGCTCATCAGCTGTAGATAAAGTTCTAGTAATGCTAGATAAGTTCGATAAATGGATTGATGAAATTCCTCCAACAGATCAACCTCAGCGTTTCGGTAACAAATCTTTTCGGGAGTGGCATGAAAAGCTACACAGTGTAAGTTTTATAATAAAAAAATGTAACAAATTATTGAATAGTTAAAGTTGGATTTGATTGATAAGTACTTTGTGATTTCTAGTCTGGTGTAGATGAACTGAAACAGATATTACCTGAAGATCTTTATCGAGCTATACCAGAGGTTGTTCAGTATTTACTAGAAGGCTTTGGAAATCCAACACGTATAGACTACGGAACTGGGCATGAGATGGCTTTTGTTATGTTCTTGTGTGCGATGTTTAAGATAGGTGCTTTTGAGATTACTGACAAAACAGCTGTTGGTGTGAAACTATTTGCTAGGTACACTAACACAAGGATAATTTTTAAATTGTTTTTTTATTTAAATTACATATAATAATGATTGTATACATGTTCTAAGGTATCTTGAAGTTGCACGTAAGCTCCAGTTGACGTATCGAATGGAACCTGCTGGAAGTCATGGTGTATGGAGCTTAGATGATTATCAGTTTGTCCCTTTTATTTGGGGTAGTGCTCAATTAATGGGTAGGTACATTCAGTAGAAGAACTTTGAACTAAACTTTAAGCATATATGTTTAAATGTGCTTATTGATATAAAATTTTTTTAGGTCATCATCGTATTGAGCCCCAACATTTTGTAGACCATGGAATTGTGGAAGCAAATAGCAAACAGTACATGTTTCTTGGATGCATTGAATTTATCTCAAAGGTGCTACTATAATAGTTTAATTTAAATATATTACAATATTATCACAGCTTTTGTTTTACCAATATTTTATAACTTTTCAGGTAAAAACGGGTCCTTTTGCTGAACATTCAAATCAGCTGTGGAATGTCAGTGCAGTAGGATCCTGGTCTAAAGTTAATAGTGGCTTAATTCGCATGTATAAAGCAGAGGTAAATGAACTTTTATTCATATATTTATGAAAACGATATATTAAAACATTTTGAAATGTACATATTGACAGGTATTAGCGAAGTTTCCTGTGATACAGCACGTGCTTTTTGGCTCTTTATTTTCTATGAAACCGGTACCAGACAGTATGAACTTCAAAACACCCCGAGCTCCACCCAGCTTGACGCCATCAGGACCTCATTAGGAGATTATTTTAATTTTAAAGAGCTACCAAGTAACTTTTCTTTTTTAATTACAAATATATTTTATATTTATAATAAAATAATAATTAATTAAAAAGCAACATGATCGAATATTTATTAATTTCATGAAACACAAATGGCTTATTTTTTTAAAATTACTAACATAGTATTACGATGTCGTAAATTTTTGTTTTTATTTTCAAAATTTAATTAATTATTATTTTTTTAAATTATACACATACATAGTTCTAGAGAACTTTTTTATTCAGTTTAAATTACTTGATTCGGCTATATCCATCATCAGTCATGCGTTACTCCCCAAACAATAATAATAATAATAATAATATATAATTACTATTTATATTACCAAGCGATACAGCTATGCGACTTCAACAAGCAGTATTTGCGAATTCTGCATTACCTGCAGCAGAAAAGATCAGCCCCTGCATACAGGTATCGTACTTTTCGCCAGTACAGTTTGAAGTTGTTTCCTTCTACATCCCTTAGATGGCGACAACCATAATTCGTTTAATTGTTCCATACGACGCACGATTATAATTATTTATCCCAATTCTTGTCCCGTCAATGAATCTTGAACGTATGAGGATTCATTGAAATGTACATAATATTACTTATACTTTTAGGATAATCGTACAATCATACTAAATTAGAACCGACAGCCCGAAATCGCAAACTATAAACGCCGCAACGCTTAGCCTCCTGTCAACAGCCGCACAGCATCGCATACATCTCGAAAATCCGCGCGTCCGCAGCAGTAACCATAGCGTATATACAGATGAGGAATAAGTCCAGGCACGTATGCGCGTCGACACGACGAGGACAGTCTGCAGCGCGTTCGGACGTCCCTTTGGTGTAAAGAACGCCGCAGAGAGAAGCGATAGCTGGCACTTTTCCAGCCCAAGCTGCACGTATGTGTATATACACATATGACATATGTATAGGATACACTCGCGTGCACAGCTGCTATATAGGTAGTATAGTCGAGGAAAAATCCTTTACCGTCCGCTCGGCGGCCCACTTAGACGCGGCGGCCACAGCCCTCGCGGTGTTTAAGTCTTCTTCTTCTACCTTTGCGATTTTTCATTATCTCTCCACGCAAAAGCTAACAATTGCCTTAATAAAAAAAGATTCTCCTTTGTTACAACGACGACCTTTATACTGATTAATTGCTCGCCACATAGCATATATCCTGAAAGGAAACATCCTCGGATAATTTTTTATAATTTCCCTCTCCGCATAACTCTCCGATCGGAAGCCATAGAGCAGAGAGTGAGAGAAAGCGGCATAATGCACGCTCGCGCGCATCCCTCTTTTTTTTATACTCGCGCGGGCTCCGGATTCTTTCACAGCGAGCCTGAAGTATAAAAGAACTTTTCTTATTTATCAAACTCGAGCTTTCTCTCGCCCGCGCGGATATTTGCTTTCATAGCGCCGGCGCAGGCGCGAGAGGCTCTCCTCGATCTCTTTCTTTCTTTCTCGCACCTTTCGCGTATACTGTACGGCCGCACGAGCAGTAGCGTATAGTTGTATATAGTTATAAGTCACGCGGGAGTCACGTCGTCGGCGGCGTGTATACTTACACGAATGCCAGTGTATGTGGCGGTGCGCGCGCGGAAAAATTCGATTTTTACGATGCGCCCGTATACCGCTCCCTCTTTTACTTTATGAGCCAACGCGTCGCACACTCGTCTCCTTTTGCGGCTCCGATGCTGATGCCTCTTGAGCGGAAAGAGGCTATGCGTATGTATATACGCGAGCCTGTACTAGCATTTAAAATTTGTTGTTTTTTTTTTCTTCGGTATAAGTAGAAACGGCCGGATACGGTCAGCCGCGTAAAACAAAAAAGTTTTTAGACAGCTGCAATCAGAGCCGCGACTGAGCATGTATATATATATATATATATATAATCGAAATCGATTCGGCAAATCGACTGGCCGACTGCATAACGGAGTAATTGGATCGGAGCGAACGCGGGCGCGATGATTGAGTGCGCCGAGCGTTTTTGAAAAACACACTCCGATTGAGCGTAGCGGGGCATCAGCGGTGGCGGCGCGGACCGAATCGATGAAGCTTCGCAGTAGCCGCGCCGCTCCGTAGCGGCAATTTATCGACGAGCGGCAGGCTGCAGGCAGGCAGGCTCGATATATATCGGTCTTTCTCTCTCTCTCACAGTCTTTGCGGCTTGCGACAGATCCATTAGAGAGAGAGAGAGAGAGCCACTTTCGTCATTATTGTGCGATGTCGTGTACAAGTAACGCTTCTTCTTGCTTTTTAATTAAAATTTCCAACACATTCTATGCGAAATTAAACGTCGCCAAAAAGTTTTCCAAAGTTATAGGTGTATATATAGGCGTCGAGTGTCAGAAAAGATGAAAATCTTGGCTCCTATTCTATATAGAGTATACACACAGCTGCGGAGTTGGAAAGAGCTCCTCCGGCGTCGTTGCAGCCGCCGACGCCGGGAGGTCAGGCTAAGTTGGAGGGTTTTCCGGGTCCGCTGTGTAGCGGAAGAGAAGTCTCTTCCTCTCGCTCGCTATATCTATAGATATATATATTATACACTCGCAGAGAGTGTGTATGTGTGTATACGTACGCGCGTGCTTTGGGGGGGAGATCGGTTTAAAGGCGAGGTTTGGGCGCTAGCCACAAGTGTCTGCCCGGGCGGCCTCTCTCATTAATTCTCCACCCTCGGCCCGCTTGTTAGCCGACGCGGGGATGGCTCTGGCACTTTCTCTCTCTCCCCTGCTGCTTCGCTCTTTCTCGCCTCCTCCTCCTCCTACTACTGTATATATCTTCTGCTGCTGCTGCCGCCGCTAATCTTTTCTCTCTCTCTCTCTCCACTCTACGTCTTATTTGTCACTTTCTCCCGGGGCGTAGTGCTAGTAGTCGGCAACTAACTGTCTCTCTAATTCTCTTATCCCGCGCGCGTCGTTTGACCTCTAGGCATCGCGGGAAAATTATCGTCCGAAAATTAAGTTGAATAATGAGAGAGCTGATGTTGTAAGATCGAGTGGGACTCGAGCGCGAATTATTATCGTTTAATGAGTTCCGATCTGAACGACGCGAGAGTCAACGAACCCTTTGAAGACACTACGGTTTTTTGTTGTTTCTTTTTTTTTCGTCGGATTTTCATGTAGGCTGGCTGCGTGAATCATCCGCGCAACCTGTGTATACCGCGGCAGTGGGAACCTGTTATATAAAGTCATCCTCTCTACTCGCGTCCCGCACTCATTTCCATACGGTCGTCGGGCCTCTGTCTCTCTCTCTCTCTCTCTCTCTCTCTCTCGATGCACACACGCGACTGCCATTCGAATGTATTCCGTATACTACACACTCGTGCGTTTCCAGATTCTTAAGGATTCGCCAGTCTAGACGCGAGCTTCCCATAAATTTTGATACGAGAATACGCGTGCGTGTAAAATTCGCTCTATATAGAGTTTTGTTACACATTACCAAAAAACGTATATCAATATAATACACAGATCGTATCTAGAACAAAGCGCGTTACTCGTACAGATCAAAGGAAAAGACCGAGAAGCAGAAGAGAAAAAAGCTCTCGTATATACGCATGCGTACTCTCTGCGGATGGCCAAAAAGTTTCCGCCTCGAATTTATTATATACCTACCTCGAATCTCCACTCTCCCGCAGCCCGACCACCCATCATCATGCAGGTCGCGTATCTTCTCTCGGGATCCCTTTTCGCTCGCTTAAACAGCGAGCATTCGTCGGCCTCTCTCTCTCTCTCGGTCCCTCTCGATGCAAACGAGCCCATTCTCGGCGAGCGGTTCCGAGAGCGAATTAAGGAATCCGCACGTATATCCCCCCTTCCTTCCCCTTCCTCCTTTCTCTCTCTCTCTCTCTCCAGTCCGGCTAGTTCCAAGTCGTTCGACGACTCGTGCATGTGTGTGCACGTATATGTGAGAAGCCTGTTATCGAGCCGCTATCTGGCCGGCGCACGCCTCAGGTGCGGAGAGTAAGAGAGAGAGAGGATTAAGCCCTCGAGAGGTTCCGCGAACGGGACCTCGCTTTGATTGCGCCGCCGCCGCCGCCGAGTGGAGTCTGCATTTCAGGAATCATATACTATACGCATCCTGTGGAATGAAATTCGTTGGTATATTTCTCGCTGCTAATTGAGAGCGAGATGTACATCATCAGGCGCCGGGAAAAATCCAGGAGATAAGCCGCGGAAAAGCGCCTTACACTCGTGATGCGGCCGAGATAAGAATGTCGCCGTCGTCGAACTGCTGGCTACCTCTCACTATATAATATACACTCTGTGCTGTATAGGGATGAGCCTCTATTATTAGCAGATGGGAGATTATATCGATTTTTTGTTGGCAACTCGCTACTCTCTCTCTCTCTCTCGTCCATATATATATACACTACGTCCCTTCGCTCTCTGGCAATATAGCAGTCGGCAGAGCGGCGGCGGCGCTTTATACCTCGATAAACGCATTCCCGCACCAATTACTCGGCTGCGGGGCGAGCTTTTCGTATTAATTGATTTTCGCCGCCGATAGCGACGCCGCCGTCGCCGCTGCCACGTGACGGATGATAATGCGAGACTTTAATGATACACGTTCTCGCGTATACATATATAGCATATAGTGTGCTCTAATACTATACACTCATCTAGGAACCATCGCCCACGGCTTCTACGACTTTCAAATCGCTCGCGGCACTTTTTTCACCCTTTTTATTGCTGTGTGCAGTTGTACAGTCGAGATTATTAACTTCTATTCGAATTATTCAAATCAGCTCGTACTACAGCCTTTCTAATGTAAATATTGTCCCTTTGGCTTCGAACGCGCGCACATTGTATAGGTCCAAAAATCGCTCGGGCGCAACAACAATTAATCAACTTCAAAGCGCTGCATCTCATCAGCTCAGCCGGCGCCGAAAAAAAAGGGAGAAAATTCGAATTAAATATCACTCAAGAAAATTGAAAATACAAACGAAGAAGAAAGAGCGGCGGTGGCCGCCGCCGCCGGGGTAGTAAACAGTTAATGCGGCTAATCCGGCGAAAGCTTTGCCTGCTGCAGTCCTGCTCTAAACAGAGCTTCTCTCGCGCAGCGCAGAGAGTAGCTTCAGGGGCCGACTACGCAATCGAGGCTGCGCTGTGCAAATTAATCGCAGAACTCCCTCTCTCTCCGGCGCTCCCCGATATTCCTTATCGCACAGCTCTCATCTCTCGCTGCTGCTGCTGCTGCTGCTGCGCGTTTTACGTTCGCGCTGCAATTAGTTGATTGAACGATAATTGAGCCGAGAGATAGAAAGAGTATAGGGGATAGAAAGGGGGATTGCTACTGCGCTGCAGGGAGTGCTCTGTATACACACGTGAAAGAGTCTGCAGCGCGATATATACGTGACCGACACAAAAGAGAAGTGCGGATACGGCCTGGTGCTGGTGCCGATAACTCTAGTTATATAAGGAGAGAGAAAAAAAAAGAAGAAGTACGGACACACGGGCTAAATTTACATGGTATATAATAGGGAAAAAGGATTAGTCCAGAGCTTTTTTCGGAATGTAATTTCGAAAGCGCGAGAGTACAATGCATACCGAGTCAATCGCATCTAATTATCCAAATCCAGCGACACGGAAAACAGGCGTATATAATCCAGCAACGCAGCGGAATAAGAGCATCGATCCCGGTTAAATCGAGCACACGTCGTCGTATAGCGTACTGTGTGCGGCGATGTTCAGGGCAACGGTCCTGTGAAAATACGTTGGTGACCTTCCCGAGTTTCTATACCTATATATAGTGGAGAGAGAGAGAGAGAGAGTAGGGAAAGCGGTGGTGCGGCCGGAGATCGTGATTTCAGCGCAGCGCGCCCCGGGCCATCATGGACCGTCGAGCGCCCGCCAGCAGCAGCAGCAGCAGCATCCCCGTTCATACATATATGTATATACAAGAGGCCGGGCGTCGCGCACCCTTGTGTGCTGTGCTGCCACTTTTTCTTCCTTTTTGCTCGAGGAAACTTGTTTCGAGAGCTGCCGGGGCTCGAATTATTCAGCGGATCTTTGATGTATGTATTTTTTCGCTAGATTTCTGGCGTCGGACTCTCTGTGGAAATTGTGATGAATGATATGGAGGGGAGAGAGGGAGAACGCGTATGGTTTTGGGGATGCAATTGAGAAAGAATTAGAGAGTTAGCCTATTATTGGACGTCGTCTCTTGTGGGATGCCTCTGGTTTCGAGTATGGATGCTGCGCGTGTGAGACAGAGTTTGAGCCTTGAGCATTTAAATATTGTAAGTATTTTGAGCCCGCGTACGCAGAATAAGAGCGCTTAAGTTTCTGTATTCATAAAACTAAAGTGAACTTTTTATCTCGATTCTGAAAATTTTTTCTATCAATTAACTAATATTCAACGAAAGTAAGCTTTTTTAATCCATTAACTGAATATTGCTTATCTGCTGAAATTTTTTGTAAATATTGCTTCCTCCTATATTATTGAACAAATTGTAGGCTAGAGAATTTGGTGTTTTGTGATAGGTAATAAAAGAGGCAAAATTCGATTTCGCGGAACTTTACTGTACGAACTTAACAATTCAAGATAGTGGAATCTCTGAAACGGAAAGAAAGAAGACGAATGCTTCCAGCCTATACAATTTTTTCATTCCATATCTCACAACATTCAATGCACCGAGAGAGCCCACTTAATTCGCAAGCCACTAATCACCGAGCACACACCTCTCCAGCATAGAATCCTCAGTAGTCTAATACCCTCTCTGCACTAGTATCCCGATGAGCAAACGTGCGCGCGATCGACTCTATATAGTATAACGCAGCAGAGACTCGCATTCGCACGGGCGTATACGCACGCGTGTATCTTTATTTGGGCTGCAGTAGCAGCAGCAGCGGCAGCAGCGACGGGGGAATATGTGTACAGCAGGTCGCGCCAAAAGCCCGTAATCCCGTTAGGGGAGTTGAATCACGCAAAGCAGCGATCCTCTCTCTCACACACACACACTGCCGCAAATATGTACGTACGGCAGCAGCGCGTCCGGCCGGCCTTAACCGTTCTAATTAATATAAGGCCTATACTATGCGTGCAGTCGGAAAACCGAGAGCGAGAGAGCGAATCTCCATGTATACGTTCTCTATAGCTCTATATATTATTTAGCTCGATCGAGCTCGTGTGCACGTAGTATTAGTAGTGCTCTTCGTGACAGACTGTCCGCCGCGCTCTATACAGCTTGTTTGCGCCTTTCAAGTCGACTAGCTGAGCAAATTTGCGAAGCTCTTTGAGAGAGTTAGCCTTGAATCATTAAGTGCTTCGCGAGTCGTGCTTGAAATCGTTACTCTCTCTTCGGCCCGCGCCAACACAGCATCAGCGTTCTTACATACTGTGTGCACTGGAAGTTAAAAAAGCTCATCGGCCTGCTACCTCCATTACGCGCTCCTAAAAGAATAAGAAGCTATATTACATACAGCTTCATCCCACGCGTACATAATTCGCGGCGTGCTAGGAGAGCGCAATAATGCAGCCAATAAGCGCATGCCTGCGTGTCCACGCGCGTGTGTGTCACACTATATGTATATACAGGCCAGCCGTAATTACATCTTCATTAGCAAAGCGCGCGACCCCTTAATACACATGATGCGGTTGCGCAGGCGCTTTGCATTGACGCCGTCGCCGCGCGAGTATAAGCGCGCGGGCTGCAAGACACGAAATTAAAAAGCCGCCGAGTATATAGAGAGGAGGGAGTAGTAGGTATATAGCTGCTGCCGACGAGTGGCTGCTGTGGCGGGATGAAAAGAGGGATCGATGCGTCGCGCCTACACCCTTCGCCGCTCGTCGTCGTCCCTCGAACTGACACCGCAGCAGGCGTTTTCACGCAAGAGGGATGTTAAACTTGCGCGAGCTCCCGCCCGCCTGCCTGTTTCCCCCCTCTATATATAGATATATATATATACTTACTGCTACTGACCTCTCTCCCCTCGTGCAGTATATATACCTATATACATTCTCTACAACTCCCTGTCTCGCAGAGCCCTATGGCAGATCGATGAATTCTGTGCTGCTCCTGCTGCTTCCCGGATTAATAGCTCGCTCTTCGATAAACGAGCCGATGCGCGCGCGCGCGCGGATAGATGTAGGAATAAAAAAAATCCCGCTACGGATGCTATACTCCTCTCTATGATCTTCGCAAAATGCCCAATGAGTCGAGCCAACTTTTTTGCTACTGCATCGGCAGCTGTGTATATGTATATAACTCTCCGCGTTTGAGCTTCAAAACGTTAATGGCTGCGGCTCTGATGAGAAACTCCGATGCCGCTGCTCGTCGGGAATTATGAAATACACGACGCTATGTAACTATATATATCTGCTACGGGAGCTACTGCCGGCGATTATTCCGATCCGCCAAATGGCTCGCCGACGTTGGCACGAAACAATCGCGGTAAGCTCTCCGATCGGACGAACGACCTGCGGAACCCGACACAGCCTCCAATCTCTCCGGTATTACTGTATATGTCTGTCTTGTGTGTGCGTGAGAGAGACAGAACGACGAGCTTGCACAGCAACCGGGCAACAGGCAAGCTCTGCTGGCAGAAAGCTAAGGACGCGCTTTCGTGTATTGTATATACCTATATACACACAGAGGGAGAGAGAGAGAGAGAGAGCTTTAAAGGACAAGATGTCACCGGACGCCGACACGTCGGATCTCTCTCGCCACCACTTGTTGTTCAGCTCGCGTCCGAGGCTTTTCAGTGTCGCGTCAACTCGTGTGTGGTGAAACTGAAATCATATTCCGCGAGGCGGGAAATCTCTTTCGCCCTTTTCAGCGGCCGCCTCGACGCCATCAGAGCTATATACCTATGTAGCTGTATACTGTGTACACAGAGAGCATCAGAGAGATGTGTACTGCTCATTCCGGCGTATAATGCACAGCATCAGCGGCTTTGCTGGAATAATACGTGCGCCAAAACGGATTGTGTAGTCGTTCGCACGCATTTTGTAATTTGAATATACCATCGTAATGAGACCGATGCACTGCAGCACGTCGAGGAAAATATTCGTTCGTATAGAGAAAAGAAGGAATGAAAAAGAGCCGTGCCGAATCCGCAGAGCGACTTAAAGGGGAGAGGGTGGCCGTAGGAAAAAAGGCAGGAGCTCAGCTCAATAAGAAGGTTGTTGACCAAGTTGTTGGGTCGCGGCCTGTTGACGATCAGTATAGAAGCATCAGTCGCCCGCCCGACGAAATGAAACTTTGTCGCGCGCGCAGGCGAGAAAGAAGGGCGGCGAGAGATAGCCGAATATTCCACTCCCCCCTCTATACATATATATATATACCACCGAGAGAAGAAAGACTGTATATAGACAGCAGGGTTCAAGCCTCCGGAATATACAGTCAATCGAGGAATCCGAGATTGGGGAGCAGTCGATAAGGGGCCGCTCGTCGTGTGCAACCCCTTTTCTGATCTGCGCCGCGCGTTGCACAGCTTTCTGCGCTTAGTGCTTCAATTGATTTTTCCCCTCGGCGAACTCCATTTCCTGCCGCAATATATATGTGTGTGTGTGTGTGTCTTCGTATGTACGTGTAATTGGCCGATTCCCCGAGCGCGCTGGATTATTATACATACGAGAGAACTGCTTAACGCTCGCAACGGAGATGAGAAAGAAGGAGCTATGCAGCTGTTTACTCGGACGTCTGCAGCGTAGTCAAACTATTTGCGCAGCCGAGTGCATCGTGTACAAGGCATATAATGCGCGAGAAAAAAAGGAAGAAGGTTCGCTAATGCAATATTTCAAGCTTTGTCCGTGCGAGAAAGAAGTAGTAGCTGTCGAGGGCGCAGAAAAAAAAACGCACAAAGAAAGCTGTCCGTGTCCCGTATAACGAAATCAAGAGTGTAATGGCTCGCGAGCAGTTGGACGTTATAGCAGAGTAGAGCGGCGGCAGTAGCATATCCGAGAGAGAGAGAGGAGGAAATTTTCAGTGGCGGCAGCGCGGTGGCAATGGCTTTGACGCCGTAAAACCATTACGCGCGATTCCGAGCTCTCGCTACTGCCGCAGCGGTGTATAGAGCCAAAGTCCGTCGACCCACGCACACACTCTGCTCTCTCACGTATACACATATATAGGTATAGAGCGAACCGCCGACGTCGAGTTAGACGTCCCGCAGGAGGGTAGAGAGCAGCAGCGGCAGCAGGCAAGTAGCTCGAGCGCGAACTCCGCGGCAAAGCGAGAGCTAGTCATGATTAAGGAATGAACGCTCCGGCTGTGTGATGCCGAGGAAACTGCCGGCGTCACGAGAGAGAAACTCTCTCTCTCTCTCTCTCGTGCGGCTCGACGTTATAGTCATGCGCGAGCGAGCGAACGTTTCCCGGATAGCTCTACTACTACTACTACTACTACTGCGTGCTCGGCAGCTCCGCTTAGTATATAGCTCCGCTTCTGCGGCTTTGCCAAACAAAGCTCTCGATTCGCCTAACCCAGAGAGTAAGAGGGGGAGAGAGAGAGAGAGTTCGACACCCGAGAGCTTGACTTGCGGATACTTGCGGAGCTGTGTTTGTCGATCAAAGATTTCAGCGCGAGAGAGAACATTTTCTTAGGCATATTGATCACGAAGTAGCATATCGCGCATATCCTCTCTAATCTTTTTCTCATTTTTCCCCGGCCCGTTTCTCCGTCTCTCCCGCCGCCAACGCTCACGTGTATACCCACTCGGGCGGGAAGTTTTAGTGGGAGCTGCTGGCTGGCTGGCGTTCATCCAGCTCTCCGAGGCACTTTTACCGGAAAGCGAGCAAGTTTTAGCCAACAGCGGCGGCGGCGGCGGCACACGAGCAACATCGTCTCGCACTCGTGTTCGCGGCGACGGGAAGCTTCTCTCTCTCTCTCGTCTTGCAAGCCGAGTAGAAGAGAGAGAGCGAGTGAGCGTATAGCACGTACACACGGGCGGCCCGATATCCCCTGTGCTGCTGCTGCTGCAGCTTCTCCTCTCTCTACTATTCCGGTAAATGCCCCCCTCGCTTTTCCTTTTGCTCGCCGCGCTACTCGCTCTTTTCCTCGCTCTTTTACTCGCTTTTCTACGGTCGATGTCCCTACCGCAACAGCAGCAGCAGCAGCAGCAGCAGCTCTGTGCCGCTTTTTCTCCCTCTCTCGCCTTTTATTCCGCTGCTGCCGCTGCTGCTGCTTCTTCGCTGCTGGGACGCCGCTATATACCGCGCTGCAGCCTTGTTTACTGCAACTCCCTTTCTCTCGCGCGAGCGCATGCACAGGCGGCTTCCAATGATACGAGCCCTCTCATCTCTTGTGTGTTGCGGCCGCGCCCGCAGTTACTGCTGCTGCTGCTGCTTCTTATGCGCGCACGGAGAAATAATAATAGGCAGCTTTGAAAGAGTACCTATACGTATATACGCGCGCGCCAGCCGGTAAATTAGCCCGTTGCGGTCGGACGCGATTATCACCTAATGCGAAACGAGCCCCCCGCGCGAGTAGATTGAATAAAGAAACGCGTCTCGTGATTCGCTGACCTACTATACCTATATCTCGTTAAACGATATATAGCGCGGCTATGGCCGACGATTGATAATCGCCGGCGGTGCTGCACTAGCTGCACTTAAATAATTCGAGGCCAATATATATACATAGCCGACGGCGGGCGTTATAGCTGCGCGCGATCGATTCGCTATGCCGCTGCACACCGACGACGACGACGACGACCGACAGACAGACAGACAGACAGAAGGGAGGGAGGAATGATCCGCGGCTCTCGTTCCGCTTTCTGGTATCTCGATATCCCCGGCCGATAATTTTGGCTCAAGCTTTTATTCCGGGGATTGGATTGGCCGGACGTGAAAGCGGCTATATACGCTGTTCGCGCGCCGAGGGGATATCCGCCCGTAGGACTCCTCTCTATACCTCTATGTATAGATATACCAGGTATACACGCCACGGGAATATGAAGCTCGAAGCCGTAAGGTCGAATCGAGAAGCGGCGGCGTCTCGCGCGCGAGGGAGGGAAAGTGAGATTGAGCCCGCAGAACTGTGAGAGAGAGAGAGGTGGATATTCTGCGGGGGAGCAGTGGTAGTAGTAGTAGCGGCACTCGAGGGGCTGAAATGAACACGCTCGCTCGCGCGCCGAGAAATCCGACGGGAACGCTCGACGCGTTTCTCTCTTCCCCCCCCAACTCGCTCTCGCGTATTTTCCGGCCCAAGGAAATCCTGTTAACTTATTAATAACCGGTCCGTGAGCATCGCTGCTGCTGCTGCTGCTGCTCGTGTTCGCTCCCCGGGACCTTATGCGAGTGTATATATGTATATATCGCTCAAGGCTGTGTGATGCCTGATGCTATACGGATTTTACCCTCGAACGGCCGATGGAATTGCTTTTTTCGACGCGGCTAGCTCGCACCTCTTTTGTAATTATTGTATACAAGGAACTGCGATCGGCAGAGTCGAGAAGCTTTTAGGGACGAGGTAATTGACGCAAAGAGAGTTTTAGGCTACTGTACTGCGATGCGGACACTGCAATCTGGGTGGAATTTGTATTTACGCTTGAAGACTGAAAGGTCACGGGGTTTTATTTGACTTGACCTAGTTTTCGCGAACTTTTTATCTGAACTTTGCATGAGGACGAATTTTTGGATTTATCGGATTAATTACCAAGGATCCTAAGAATACATAGCCAGACAACAAAGTAGACCGAAATCGAGTTATCTGAATATATACATATAATTCAACTTTTCGCGTGACATTCGGACTGCCGCGCGAAGAGTTGACTTAGCCAAAAGTCCGCATTGGCCACCCGGCAACCGCATCGCAAAAATCTCCCGTCCGAAACTGGAAACAGCAGCGGGCCGACGAACAAAGCTCACCGCGCGAGCGCACTACTATACTATATACGCCTCATTAAAATTGAGCAATCAGCCCAGCGATTTCAAATTTAGCAGTCTCGAGGACGCACGTCGCGCCCTCGACTTTCGGGCTCTCGGAAAATGAAAAAAACAGTGAGCAACCCTATATGTATATACACACTATCCACAGCACGTATATACAGTGTAATGCCTATACGTAGGATCGATCGTATACCGACTACTATATATACTACTATATACTAGTAGCTACGCTGATCGTTAGCCGCTCGCAGCGGGCCAACTGGCTGCAACTGATTGCGCGCGCGGGAGAGTGAGTGAGTGAGAGAGAGAGAGAGAACAGGTGGCGAAAGAGACGGCTACACAGAGCAGCGTATATGTATATATACACGTGTGGGAGATCGTTCATCGCTATACCGGTAATAATTATTATACGCGCCCAAGCTCGTTAATGCAGCGCAGCCCCGACTACGAGCCGTTTGTTCGTAAATCCGCTGCTGCCGCCGCCGGGAAATTCTCTCTCTCTCTCTCTCTCGTCTCTGCAGTATGTGTGTGCATAGTGTCGGTCGTATGCTACTGCTGCTGCTGCTGCTGCTCGACGCGCGATATATATGCGCGTCTGTGTGAAGAGAGGCGAATTTCGGTGAGTTGTAGCGCGCGTTATTATTCTCTATAGCTTTATGCGATGGTGATTTTTCATAGTTCTTTTTTTCGAGTTTAAACGAAAATGGCGCATCGAGAGACGAGGATTCAATAAAGTTCGAGTTCGGAGGCACGTCAACTGGTACCGCGTTGAGCCTGAAGGGCAAGATTTAATTATTCAATACTATAGTGTAGGCGGCCTAACGCCATTATACACACCCGCCGGGAAATAATATTAATTCGTAGTAAGTGCTATTAATAACAAAGGGCGCAGTAATAAAAGCACAGCGCGTTTGATCAAAGCGCCCGCTGTTTGAAGAGTAGGCGGTGATAAAATCGCAGTGTAGTTAGTAGCGCAACTCCGTCAAAGAATCTACTCCCTATCCACAAGCCTCTACTACTAATACTCGTCCCCTTATATATACCGTTCATCTTCCCGTCCTCTTATATATATATAGTCGTGCAGTAAAATCACGCGCAGTACAGTACAAGTACACATATAGAGAGAGAGAGAGAGCGACGCCGGTGGTAGCTCATTAGCGAGTGATAAATGAAAGAATTCAAAAGTGCGCGCAAGCCGAAAACCGCCGCCGCGCGCGTTTATTACGGGATAAAAAGGCGCGGCGAGAGAGGGCGGAAAAAGAGCTAAATAAGCGCTCGGAATATGGACGAGTGTATATGCATGACGCCGCGGGACGCGTTAATTCGGCTAACGCACGACACGGATGCATATATATAGCTATAGCCCGGCGGAGCTTGACTTTTTATATACGCACACGTGTACGTCGCAGCGTTCTTTGTTCCGAGGGTATGATGGCTCGGCCGATCGAATTAACTACTTGCATCAGGCTGCGGTGCAGCGTTGACGGAAAAGCGACTGTGACGCGTAGAACTCGGATTTTGGAGGGAAAAATGGATGACACTGATTTGAATTCGTTTTTTGCATAGTGCGAGCATTGAGTATAGTTAAAGCTCGAAACGTCAAGACGAGCGAGTTTTTCGCGTATACAAATCAAGAGAAAAAAAATGCATAATCGTGTGTAGATCTCGTGTCACTTAAAAACCTCCCCTGCTTCACGCATATCCAGTCGTCGTCGCGTTAATCGACCGGTTCATTGCATCCGCTCGACTAAAGAGCGAGAGAAGCGACGGCGCGCATACACATAAGGGTCGAGTAGAGGCGGAGTAGGGAACTGCGGCGGCGGGGAAAAAACGAAGAGCCAGAGAAGCCCTGAAACTAGGCGTCCCTAATGACTGGCCGGTCAGGTCCCTCTCTCTCGCTCTCTTTCTCTGTGTACGCGATCATTACAATCGATAGCCGAGCCGACGCCTTCTTATTCTCTTATCCTTATTGCCAGTGGCGGGACTACTGCGCGGCCGAGAGGAGGCGATTTTTTTTCCTTTCGCAGAGCAGTAGCCCCCCGAGTTATGAGGGTTTATCGAACTAATTTCGTTTCCGCGGCGGTCTACTTATTTTCTTTGGATTAAGCTGATCGATCCGAGGGAGAGTGGAAATTTTTGCTTACAAGCCGGTTGGTACAATTAAAATTCGGGATGAAGCGACGAAATCGCAAGACGGTATGTAATATTATCTCGGAGAATAAAGAAGAAAAAAAAAGAGTCGTCGCTTAGCTCCTCGAGGCGCGACACACAGAGAGAGAGAGAGGAGATTATATGGTTATCGTCTCTTTACAAGCTCGTAAGCAGGCCGCAAGCTCGCCACCTCCGCTTCTTCAAGGAAAACCACTTTGCGGACTTCTCTCCTTTATACACCTCGCACACGTATACACACAGCCACGTATACACGGTGTTGAAGGCTCGCTCACGCGCATTGATCGCGCCGCCACCGCCTCCACCGCGCGCATATACCCACTTCAAGGATATGCAGTAGCAGTGTGCCGGTATATATAGCCGGAGCCCCGTTTCCTCCTTCGCGTTGCTTGCTCGCCTCTGTATATATATACGTATATACACACGTGCAGTGTAATACTACTAACGCGTTGCACACAGGAACGCGCGACAGCGATATCCTCCTCTCCTGCGGCTTCGTCCTCCTCAGTCGCCAAAGGGGGACACGTTATATCGGGCTTTACGAGCCACATCGATCGAATCTCTCTCCCTCTCTCTAATGCTTTTTTTCGCCGCCTCTATATATAAGTGTCCCGCCCGTAACTAGAGTTCGATTGTGTATTATACACCAGTAGCAGAGCCTTTCTGTTTACACAGTCCCCGGATTTTCGAAAGCGCTATCTGTACAAAGCGTCAAGGGGGTCAAAAATCGTTGATCCCTTATGTATAGCCGCTCGCGTATATGCATCGCAGTATATAGCACTGCAGGAGGGGACACGACGACGCGACGCGATGAAAACGTGCGAGAGAGGGGGGACGGGGATCGAGAGCGAGAGAGGAACAAATTAAATTTAATGGGGTGAATTAGTGGCGGGCAACGAAGCGGATAGCGCGCCGCGGAAATGGGAAACAAGCGTGTTTGGCATGCGCCATAAAACGCGACGGTGGCAGAGCAGCGAGTTAAGAGCAATAATTATATAACGGCGCGGCCGAGCGAGCGCCGGATAATCGTAAATATTTTTAACGCGATGAGGCGTGATCGCCGAGCGTCGAGCATTAACACGTATATATATATACCTATATACAATACGCGGCCCTACTGCGATGCGCTTGTGTTTTTCAGCGAGTGTGCGTACTACTGTGTTTTACGGATGAGATTTAAAAAGTGTGAACTGTATTATGCTCTCGTGCGATTAACCGCTGATCGATTGATTCCCATCAGGGGATAGATAAAACTGATGCCGCTGCGCCTAATACTCGGCTGTTATCCGAAATTAGCTTCCTCTGAAGCGAGAGCGCTCAAAACTAACAATCGAAGAAACACACATATCCACAGCCGCCGTCGAGCGTATAACTGCGCGCACTATCGGAACCAAACTCGCACATGCATATATACAGACACGCACATACTCTCACTCCCCCTCTGGCAGTAGAGCCGCTGCACAGCGCAGTAGCCGAGCTGGCGGGACAAAGCATATTAGCCTACGCGACACGGTGATATAATGGGCAGTCAGCCGGCGGATATCAGCGGCCTGTATCGCTCTCTACGCGCGGCATATGTATATAGGTATATATATACATGTATAGTAGGGGGATGGCGTTCAAAGCTGCTGCTGCTGCTCCCGAATTCGGTGAACAGCGACGCGCGCACACATACACGCATTGCCCTCGGCTCTACTGGGGATATAAGGGATGAGACGTGTGCAGGGGTAGGGCGAACTGCTGTGGATTCGTATATCCCCAGGGCTTTACAGCTGTCGCGTACCCAACACCTCTCTCTCACTCGCTTGTGTCTGTGCGTGTGGGTGCGGCCGGGACACGACGATCCTTTTCACGGCCCGGAGGCGTACAGGTATTATATATATGTGCGCGTCTAGTCTACGCGAGGATGCAGGCCGCCCGCGCGTAAATTAAATATACATCGTCGATAAAAATGCGCATTTATGCGCGGGGGAGGATGGGCCGCGCTCGAGCGAGAAGTCGGATTTTATATATATGTGCTCTCTTCGACGAGCCGCAGGGGGTATTATATGCAGAGCGATGAGAGAGTCCGAGATGACGCGTAGATTGGAAATTCGTCGCAGGTTGAGATGGAATATTTGAAAAATCTGTATACGTTTCTTTCCCAGTATATACCTCAATGTACAATTTCTATAAAATCGATGAAGACGCTCGTCAAACTCGAATTACCGCAGTAGCGCCAAGTCCATGTCCGCGAATAATTCGACGATGAAAAGGTCGGGGAGCATACACACATCCTCGCCTCGGGGTCCTCCACTTATTCGCTTATTGATATTCCAAAGCTATCCGTCATTCGACACGAGCCCACACACACACACACATGCGCGAGCGCGCGCGGACAGGACTCTCCATCAATCCACTTGGGCGCCAGCCGCACACACTGCGAACGGCCGACGAGAGTATAGGGGAGGATCTCTCGTGCGCAGGGGGTTGTAGTATAGCACGGCTCGATCCCCCCGGGTCGACGCGAGCCTCGACCACATACACAACGCGTGATATGCCGTATATATACGTGTGGGCGCCAAAGGCCGCCGCCGCCGCCGCGTCCCGTTCTCTATATGGAAGCCGGATTGTAATGGGGATCGGCGGCGGTAGCGGTGGCTATGGGATTATCGAGTGCATGGCTTGAAAAGTCCCGGGACTTTAGTACTAGTTGCCGCGCGAAAGAAGGAGATACGCAGATGCGACGTTTAGAGGGATAGAGAAGCTGAATTTTTATATGGATTAGGTATATATCGATCGTCACTCGTATATATACTGACTCCAATACGTATCCGCGCGTGATTGCGACGAGACCGCGCATGAAGAGAGCGTTAATTGAGCTCGGAATATCAATGGATATATCGCGCGCATTCATTCCCTTGCGATTTTAATAAGTGGCCCTCCGATGAATAAAGTGAGTGTCTTATTGGATCCCGATGACTTATATGCGAATCAGTGCACGAATGTTGATTTTCCAATGGAGATAGCTATAGGCTAGGATTTATTCGGAAGCGGCTTTTTTTATCTCGATGGAAATTTGTTTACCACGAGAGAGAGAGAGAGAGCGGATCTACCGTTTTTTTTTCAGTTTAGCCGATTTTTTTTGTCAGCGTCGCGCCGGCTTACTCCGTGCTATATCTGTCAATATTGTTACAATGTCGAGCGTCGAGATTTTTTTCACTTTCCGTGCATTCATTGGCTTTTATTTGCTGCAGCGATAAAAACTCGAGCGCTCTTTTACTATTTTTTTTATTGCTTCCAGTAGTAGTGTCGTAGCAGTCGCAGAGTATCAACTCTGATTAATTAATCAGTCGTCGTCGTCGCGTCGATTGTAGTAACTTTTTGCCGCAGATTATATAGCTCCTTGCAGACACGACTCATCCCGATATAAATCGAGAGGGAAAGGATACTCGACAACAGAGAGAGAGAGAGAGCATTGCTAAATGATACCTGGAATAATTCATCTCCGCGGAGAAATGGAAGGAAAAGGAGAGACAGAGAGTGGGAAAGGATACGAGAGATTTATCAAGTTTTTCGTGCAGACTATACTGCAGAGGGCGAAGCTTCGCGATGAATCAAAATTAAAGTCGCTTTAACGCGAGTTTCTCGTTCATATCCCGACGAGAGAGAAGAGTTGCAGAAGCATTATGTGCGACTGAGGCATGGCTCATCAAAAGATAGTAAACCCTCTAACGCAGTCGTATTTTCACATATCCTCGCGGCGGCAAAACTATATAAAAAAAGTACCTATATAACAACGTTCGACCGAGAGACTCACCGACGATTTGCGTAAACGGATGTATATACATATGTGCTGCAGTTTATCCAGATGGTCTGGTACGTCGCAACCCCATCACGCACGCGACGCATTATATGAGCGGCCGCGTACACACGTCGGAGCCACGTCGAATCGCACTTGACGCACGTCCTATATATACATATACATACCTATGTATATGGTCATGTGTATTGCAGGATCGCGTAAACGTGCCGAGGAGCTGTCCGGGCTTTGGATTGTTTCATCTGCAGTAGTGTATAGCAGCAGCTCGAGTTGGTTAATTCGCTGTACAGTATACGAGGTGACGTAATGTTTGGTTATACTGGCACATATATACAAAATTATAACGTTATAATTCGCTCCCTCGCACAGCAGCTTGCTATATATACAGTTAAACTCACGGGCCCATTTAGCAGTAGTGAAGACGTCAGCAGGATCAGAAAATCCCTGGGTATCACGGATAAATCCCTTATCTTAATCTCCTTACGCTCGCTCACTCTCTTCCCAAATCTACGGGAAAGCAGCAGCAGCAGCAGCTCGGCTATACACGCCCTCTGCTCTTCTCCGTGCATAATCGCACTAGCGCCTTGTCAACTCGCTCTTTGCACAGCCCAGACAGAGAGAGAGAGAGAGTCTTTCTTACCGCAGCGCGGCTTTGTTCGTCCCTCGCAGCCTCGGCTGCGGCGTAATTACGAAAATTCGGGGGCTATGTGCAGCTCGACCCTCCGCGCCACTATACACGAATTGAATATGCATGCTCATATACACAGAGCGAGAGAGTCAGACAGACAGCTCGTCATAATCCGTTATGCAGTTCGGCCCGCGCTCAGCCGAGTGGAAAACACCGCTAGCTATATATATAGAGATAGATGGTGTGTGTATATATATACAGGGGGGCGTTTGCCCTGCTCGAGTTTGCTATACTATACTGGTCCGCGTGCTACTGGTGAAAATACGCTCGCGCGCAATTGAACTTTTCTCTCGCTCGGCGTTTGCCCCCTTGCGTCTGTGTGTCGAGAGCCAGAGAGGTACTCGACGCTGTGAGATAGTAGTGGTAGTACCGAGTCGTCGTCGTCGTCATCGTCGTCGTCGGTCCTTTGTCAACGCACCCTCGCAGGATGCTGTCCCCCTCCATACCCGCTGCCGCCGCCGCATTCCGTCATCCCTCAAAGCCTCGTAAAGCCAGAACGTCCGAGAGTGGTGGTGGTGGTGGTGGACCCCCCCCCCCTAACAAGTAGGCGAGTCGGCGACGGGGCTTAGCGGCGTGAAGGTGATAAAGAGAGGGAGAGAGAGAGAAAACGGTGAGCGATGCCGGGGAATCGCTTGGGATTCGCGGCGCCGTTTCGATGAATACGTTTGCCAATCCGATAAAAAGAGGACGATCGCCATCCGGCCGCGAGCAGCTAACTTGCCGCTATATATATGTGTATGTATGGTCGTGTTGGATTATATTATACATGTACGGGACGTTTCCGCGTTTCTTTTTTTTTTATTTGGAGGGTGATGAGTTTTGGTGGGGTTCGATGAGGAAGTATACTGATGCAGATATTGCAAAAAGTGTTATTACCGTAACTGGTTTCTTTTAGCGCAGGCTTTTGTGTATCGAAATAATGCAAGGAAGTAGGCCAACCAGTGTGCTACACTGCAGCTGAGTGTATATATATATATTGCGACACGCGGCGCATGTGTATAACAAAACAACCGCTAAAACTCGCTTTCTAAGTAGTGCAAGCGACTTACTTCCGGAGTAGACGGCTTCCTGATGTTTGTACATAGACGTGATTCCGATACGACGATCGGAGTGACTGGAAAGATAGATTTGCGATAGGTTGATAAATATTTATGTAGACCGTACTTTTTGTCATAATATATATGATATTAACAATAAGCAAAACATCTTTGCAAAGAATAACGAATATCTGGCAAACAACAAACCTCAAAGCGAAAAAATACGTTCTATCAGAAAACCAGAAATTTCCACACACACACACACCAGCCCGATCGAGCATCCGAGTAGCAACAGTAGCAGCAGTACCATTTCGATTTCCCCGTTTCATCTAGCCACTCTTCCCGCAGCAGCAGCAGCAATAGCGAAAAGTCCGGTCCAGCAGGGGTGAAACAATACGCAGAATCTCGCTTCCGCCGCGGCATTTTCTCACGCGCTCTTTCTCTCTCTCTCGTCGCGATGCGCTATATACTGTCCACCATCCCCCCATATTCGCCGATGAAACCAGAATCTCGCAACCCCTTCTCAATCTCTCTCGTTTCTAGCATCTCTACGCTTGACCGTTGTCCAGTTCTCAGCAGCAGCAGCATCATCCCTCCGGATCCCGTGAGAGAATGTCCGAGCTGGAAGAGAGAGAGAATATAAAAAACTGGTCCAGCGCGCGAATCTCGCGATTTTTATAGGGTGGGGGTAAATCTCACTCAAGCCTCGCACTTCCGACTGGACGATGCCTCGCTCATTTGAGTTTCGACTTTGGTTTATTTCGGTTCTTCTGGCGCTAACTGCGCCAAAGACATTTTTTTATCAGAGTTGCAAGGAAACAAGGATTTTTTGTTGTTGTTTTGTTTGGGTGGTTTCGGTGCGACGTTTGGTGAAGACGGACGATGCACCATTTTTTTTTTTTTTTTTTTTTTTTGTTCGAGTGTTGATTATAGACGTGAGGGATTCGAGTGGAACTGTGTGATGGGAATGAGTTTCTGTGCAGTGATATGATAATCGATCGAAACCACCCGGGAGATTTTATTCATGCTGGGTTTATGCGTAAACGTAGCATGATTGAAATCGAGATTATTTGCAGATTTGAAATTTTCGCGAATTAAACGTTAATTCGATATCCCGACGCGTTTAAATCTGTTCTCTTTTTTACGATTTCTCTCGTTAACGTACAACAACTCCGCTATCGCGCAAAAAAATTTCTTCTTTTATTCACAAGTTCTCGCAACTCGTGGTTTTAAATTTAAAGTTCAGTTTGACTACATTCGGATCGTAAAATTCTAACGTCAAACGTTTATTATTGCATAGAGTCGCGTCGAGAGCGAGGAGACCGAGAAAAAAATACCCATTCGAGCTTATATTTAACCCGCGAATACCCTATACATACGTTTGAATTAAGAGCAATCGTTATAGAAAATAAATAGATAACCATAACCCAAAACCTGAATTCCCCGCGACTCCACCAATCCTACCTCAAAAACAAAAAAGAAAAGCAGTAGTCGCATCAGCAGCAGCAGCAGCAGCCGAGATTTTTCCTCGCCGCGACACATCCGCGAGCGAAGCTTCTACTACGCAAACTAAAACCGGGCCAGACGGGAGGGGGGAAGGGGGGGAGGAGAGGATCGACTCGCGGGGGTGCCGTGGCGTTTAGTGTTTCAGGGCTTTCAGCATACAGCTAGAGACCGGCTGGCTGCACTCGAAGGAAGGAAACAGGCGGCGAAGGAGAGCATGGAGAGGGAAGGAGGAGCTTTTGATCTGCCGGAGCTTTGGAGCCGAGCCAAGGAACGCAGCCGCCGCGGCGCAGCTACTGCGGCAGCTGATATAGGATACAGGATATAGGATACGGGATATACGTTATATAGATATAGACCGAGGAGGAGGAGGAGGAGTAGTATAGTCCTGCGCCGCAACGCCACCGACACGACACCGGCATCGCTAATAAGCCAGCAGCAGCAGCAGCAGAAGAGGCAAAAGAAGACGACGTCTCTTCTTTTTATCGATAGAGTAAGTAAGAGACGTTTCCTTTATTTCTTTTAGCCTGCTTCTCTCGCTTCCTCGCGCGCCCAGGCCAAGTCGTCCGTAACGACGTTTTCTCCTCTCGCTCGACGTGACGCCAGTGTCTAGTGAATTTACCCTCTCGCGCTTTGCTGCTCTCTCCTTCTGGGACCATTTCTCGCTCTCTCTCTCTATCTCTCACTCGCAGCTTTATTATTAGATGCTAGCTCTCCTCGAGAAATTTTATATAGGTATGTATATACGCAGCAACGACGAGAGAAGACGTATCAGTGCAGTCGAGAAATTGCCGCCAGGAGAATGGGATACGTCATAGGGTATTCCGTGTGATCTCTAATGGCATTATGCGAGCGAGAGCTTTGCCAGATCTCACTGCTGTGCGCACTGGTGTACAATATGTATATATATATCGAGAGCCGGATGTGCACACGCAGCACGAATTCGGCGTGCGATTGTCAGATGCACGCAGGTGAATCCGTGCTCTCTGAATTCAATGCGATCATTGCCGACGCTTGTGCAACGCCTGTATATACTCATCATCTAATTATCGAATCGGATACGCGAGACTGCGCGATCGGGAGGAGAAAAATATGACGCCTCGTTTCTGCGACAGTGAGAGAGAGATATAAAGTTTTCTGCTCTCTCTCTCGACGACGACTGAAATAGGCAAGTAGTACCTATATAGCGTGTCGAACGTGAACCGGTTTTAAAGTCTGCGACTCAAGGCTGCGTCGTTGCCTCTTAAGGCTGCGGAATATGCATAAATATCATATTTAAAGGAATAAAAACTCTCGCGCAAGTCGAGTATGCGCGTCGCGAAAATCCTACACGATAATCGAAGCCGAAAGGCTAACTTCTCGTATCCATTCTCAATCTTCCGCGTATAATGAGCTCACTTAGCGCGCGCGGAGCGGCAAAGAAGCGCGCGAACTCGTATATATATATGTGTGAGTACCAGCAGCAGTAGTCGTGGGGTGTCGGTGTCGGTGTATATATAAGTGCTCGCTCGCGCGCGCAGACTCTCCCGGGGGGTCCTTAAGCAGCCAGTCCGGCGTATATAGCCTCAGGTAGTCGCGGGCACGTGTTTCTTTTGCGGCGCGGCTCGATCCCCTCTCTCGCGAGCCTTTCTTTTTGCGGGCCACCCGGCCGAATGTTATATATTCAAGCGAGTGTGTGTCTGTATGTATGTTGGGCAGAGAGAGGCTCGACTATATGTGTGTATACGAGATGACCGAAATCACTTTGCCGCTGAATTACAGCTGCTGCATGCTTTTTTCTCGTCGTTTGTGCCAGGATTTTTATTGTGCAGCGGTTGGATTTTATAGTGGGTGCGATGCTCGTTTGTATAATGTATAACGAGATGGTTTGTATTTCGGTGAGAGGAACACGGTATAGGTCTCTAATACTTTTTTTTTGTCTTCGGCAATTACCAGAAACTTTTCCTGTGCGGCATCTGACAAAGCCGACTGTTACCACTTGCAGCCGCGCGTTAACAGCTTAAACTCCGCGGCTCTTTTCTTCCCGCATCTATAAATAAATCCAACTTGCTGTGTGTGTAGTACGGCTCTCTCTCCGCTCTCGCTTTTAATTGATAAATTCTATAGCGCTCGCTCGCAAGAAACAGATCCGTGGCGATTAGAGCGCGCTTTGTCTAACGACGATTAATCCCCGGGGTTAATTTCGTCAATTGCCGAACAAACGAGACCGAGAGAGAGAGAGCCGCAGGCGGAGAAGTTTATTAAGGCGACTACGTGGGTACACACACACACACACACGGGAGTGAATCTCCTCCACTGCTGCATAGAGAGAGAGGCTCCCTGCACATACAGTGCGGTGTGGCGACGACAGAACACTTGAACTGCGCCGCTGCCGCCTGCACGGAAAGCCCAATTCCTCGCATTGCTACGTAGACGCTCCGAGGTTTCGGAATTCCTTTGTGCGCCGCGACGTCGTCGAGTATATAGCAGCAGCAGCAGCAGCTGTGTGTGTGCTGCTGCTGCAGAAAGAGAGACTCACCGCACACACACATACTCTAGAGGCGGCAGCGCATTCGCGAGTATATAGTATGCAGGAGCCTGTTTCGCAGTCGAAATCCCCCTTACAGCCCCCGTCCAGAAAGAGCGAGAGAGAGAGAGAGAACAAGTCGAAAGAGCCGAGCAAGTGTATATAAGGATATACAGCAGTGCAGCAGCAGCAGCAGCGACGAGTTATTGGATTCGCCGCAGAGGTAAAGAATGGGCATTAATTGACGCCAGAGTCGAACTGGTTGCGCTCGCATATATATATACAGAGGCGCGAGCGAGCTATACGTGTGAGAGTCATTTCATTAGCGCGCGCCGCTGCGTATCGCGATGTCGGCTGTGGCGGCGGCGACGACAGAGACAGCAGCAGCAGCAGCAGCAGCAGAGCAGGCTGCTCCGTTGGCGTAGTAACGCCTGCTGCTGCTGCTCACACACATACACAGACACAGAGAGAGAAGCATAGCATCGTCGTCGTCGGCGGCCCCTCTACTCTTGCGCAGCTGTGCAGTTCGGGCGGCGAGGGAGAGAAGGCCGAACGAGCGCTCGCGCGCGCGCACGCGACTGTGTGTGGCCGACGCGCGCCGAGCCGAGAGAGGTACACGTGCGCGCCTACTAGTATGCGTGCGCTGCTCCCCCACTATGCTCTTTCTCTCTTCTCTCGCTATGCTCCCTCTGTTCTCTCTCTCTCTCTCTCTCTCTCTTTCGTCGTTCGTGCAGCAGCAGCACCGCTCTGCCGCACGGTATTATAGCGCAGAGTTCTCTCTGCAGCAGCAGAAGCGAGAGTCGTGCTGTTGACTGCAGCTCGCGCGATAGTGCGGTCCCGGGCCACATATATATATACAGTGTCCCATCTCGCAGAAACACCGGGCCGCGAACTACTATATATATAATACAAGCGTGCACTTTCCCCTTTGACACTTGACGCAGCAGCAGCAGCGGCAGCAGTAGTACTTATAGTATAGTAGTCGCGGCGGCCGTCGCACCTGCGATCCTCGCGGGACGGCCCGCGACGTGCGAGCAAGAGAGAGAGAGAGAGCGTGCGCACAGACGCTCCAACACGCTTGGCTGCCGCTGCCGCCGCCACCGCCGACGTCGCCTCCCCCACTCTCTCTACTACTCTGGTGCGAGCGCTCTCCGGCCATCCAGTTGCGGGACCTCTTGATTGAGCGGGATTAGCGCGCGCGCCGCTCTGCCACCGACTCCGGAGAGCAGACGGCAGCCAGTCGCCGCTCCGATCTCGCCCGCCGCCGTCGTCGTCGTCGTCGTCCTGTGCGCTCTCTTTTCTCTCTCTGTGTTTTGTGTTGTATATCGCCGTACTGCCAATCAGGAGCTTCTTCGTAACGGACGGCTCTCGTTTCGTAAGTTTTCTCTTTTTACATCCTCATATCTCTCTTTGGATTTATATCGATTGTTGTTGTTATTGTTATTATCGTTACACGTAAAGTTGGAGTTTTCTCCGGCTGGTATTATATTATATTATAGAAGCGGCTGCCGCCGCCGCCGTCTCGGAATCCCGCGAATCTCTCTTTCGCTTGTGCGCGCGCGAGCTCTCCGCAGCACTGGCACTTTACTGCGGCTCGTTAAGTTTTTACGGGCGAGCGGCCGCAGTGGTTGGGCCGTCGACGCGGACACGTCTCTCTCTCTCTCTCCCTCTCGTTCTCTTTCTCTCCAGTTTATACTTTCGGCGTTTTTATTTAGCGTGTCGAAAAGTGCAACGCTACTTCTTTCTTCTAGCGCGTCTTGATTGCGCATTTCGCGCTGTAAATTCTCGCCTGCTTAACTAGCCTCTCGTGTGTGCTATCTCTCTCTTTCACTCCGGGAAGGCGGGATAGTGTGTATCGTAAAATCGTGACGGAATTACGAAAATACTGCGCTGTGTGGCAGCGGCGGCAACGCGATCCATCGATTCACTCCGCCCTCCTCTCGCTCTCGGTTTCCTTTTTTATATATATACGCCTTTGAGCCTGCCGCCGGCCTTTCTCTCGCATCCTCTCCTGCTTCGCTCTCGACAATTTATAATACGAAGCAGACGCTCTGCTTATTGCGGATGAGAGAGAGAAAAAAACGTATATATCGTCAGAAATCGCCGGTCAATTATGTATATATGTATATAGAGCGAGTCAAATATAAGCGCCGGGCGAAGCGCGAAAATCTGGCGTCTAGCCGCCTCCACCGCGTGCGGAAAACGAAAACGGCATCGCGGTGGTGGTATAGTGGGAGGAGGGGGGTAGAGTCGAGTCGAGCGAGAAAGTAGACAGCAGCAGAGGGGGTGAGCGCAGAGAGAGAGAAGTGCATCCGTTCCGGTGGCCGGCGCGGGCCGGTCGCCACACCCGCCCGTTTGGGAATTCAGCTTTGGCAGCTTTAACGGCCGACTCGTCGTCGCGCGCTCCCCACTATATATATATATATATACGTATACCCATTTTTATTATTATTTTTTTTTTCGTTCCAGTCGCGGAGGTAGTGAAGCGGAGTCTCTCTCGCGGGCGCGTTTTATTGTTTGCGCGGCGGAACGCTATGCGCGAAATTTCTTTCGCCGACGCTTTTTTCGAGAGGACTCGTTAGTACGGTTGTTTCGGAGCGCTTGCTTTGTGTATAGCCGGGAAAGTTTGAAGCCTGACTTTCTATGAGTCTCGAGCTCTATATATATATATATATTCTCGGCTGCTGCTGCTGTATGCTTTGTATGAATATTGATGCGCGGCTGCTACTGCAGTCGATCCTTTGTAATTAAACGCCGTAGTGTATATATAGGTATATGTATATGTTATACAATCGAAAAGGAGTGTGTATATGTATAAGCGACACTTGGCAGGTCTCGCGCATCCTTCAAAATGCCGCCGCGAGCGGAAGCGGCGTTATTACATACGCGCGAAGAATTCTATATTATATACCGACGCCTGCAGTAGAGGATAATCGCTTCTCTCTCACTCGCTCTCACCTTATATTCAATTAGTCCGTCCCGCTGCTGTCTCTGGTGTACACAGCGGCTCACGATGCTGTATATAGGCTTGACTCTGCTCTTTCGATATACCAGAGAGAGGGGGGCGAGAATTAGGGGCTGCGCAGCGGTGGTTAAGAGCCACGACACATTGATCCCGAACAATGACGGCTTATTTCACAGGCTCGACGCGTACGTATATATATATATAGCCGCACACAATGCGCACACACGAAATATGTAACTGCGAGCTATATACGGGGGACTCCCGCGGTTATAATCGCGGCGGCGGCGGCGGGAGAAAAAGGGCTTCTTTGAAAATCGGGGGGTTGCGCTGCTTGTGTATATGTGCATGGGAGCGGGCACACCTACGTCATTACATCGATAACTCGTGTCTCGCTCTTTTTGTCGCGCTCTCTCTCTCTCTCGTCCCTCTTTCTCTGCGTTATTCCGCATGCGGGCACACGTATATATAAGCGCTCTTTGAATTTTCTAAACCGCCTTCCGGCCCCGATGCCTATGTATACGCTAATGATTCTAATACTCGTATATAAATTTGTTGCTGTAATCGTGAATTCCCTTTTCTTTGTTCGCAGAGGGAGCATGAGTTGTAGCGGCGGACTATCGGCCCAGGAGCGAGTCCAGCTTAGCCCATCAGTGACTACGTAGAGACTCTCAAGAGAGAGAGTTCAGTGTGAGATTCAGTGCGTTGGTGAAAGTAAAAGTTTTAATACACAGTGTGTTTCCCGAGAAACAAGCGGGAAAACGTATCTCCGACAAAAGTTCTAATGGCAACGGCGACGATGGGCCTGCGTCGACGCGTCCAGGTCGGCAGTAGCAGTTCCTCGTCCTCGGTAAGCCAGACCAGCAGCGCGGGAGGCAAGCGCACGCGCTCGGACAACAACAACAGCCCGTCCCAGGGCAACCTCAACTCCCTGAGCGAGCCGGCGCCGAAAAAGTCCCGCAGCAGCTCTCGAGCGGCCGCCCTCAAGGCCAAGGAGCTCGAGATGGCGAAGAAGAGCGCGATCACGGGTCCGCCGCACTGGTCGGACCCCCGGCCCTACGCCTCGATCGCGGGGCTGACTCTCGAGGCCCAGCGTGCTCTCATCCCGGAGTCTCTGCCGTCGCCCATAGCCTTCATGTCCACGTCGATGGCCACTTTCGTCGGGAACGCGGCGAACCTCGGCAAGAGTTCGTCGGTCTCCTACCTCGACATCAGCAACATGACGGCCCGACCAACCGGCTGGGACGGGGCCGACGGCAAGAACCCTCTGGCGGGTCTGCCCTTCGCTCCGAGCTCTCTCACCGGCTCCGGAGCCTTCACATCCACCTCCAAGACCAGCAGCAGCCCGACCACCGCCACCAGCGAGAGCAGCAGCCAGTCGACGCCGTCGTCGACCTCAACCTCTGGCCAACAACTGCCCAAGAACTTCCCCAACGACTCGATGTTCAACGCTTACCAGCCGTGGGTGATCAAGACCTACGGTGATCTCGCCAAGACCAAGACCATAACCATCAAGAAGTACGCGAGAATCCTGAGGACCCTGAGGGGCGAGGAGGTGAACAGCGCGGAGAACAGCAAGTTTCGCTTCTGGGTTAAGAGCAAGGGATTCCATATCGGACAGCCCGAGGGCTACGAGGCCAAGCCCGCCGACAGGATCGTCGGCAGACACGCCGTCACTAATCCCGGCCTCGATCCGCCGCTTTACGTGCCCACTCAGACGCCGCACAATAAGGTGAGTCTGCATCAGGATGTATATATCTATCTATCCATCTACTCCGGATATACTATTGATTTCGTTTCGCCTTATTCCATTTTGTTACTACGCTCGCTAAGTAGATAGATACCGAGCACGGAAAGACGTGCTAATTGGCACTTCCTCACCAGCCAAAAAACACCCTACTCCTCTTCAAAGTCAAAAGATCGAAGCGACGCATACATATACCTTATATATAATCGTATTCCCGGCGACCATCTGATGACACTCTGATGCCGGCGGCGACGCGCGTCGGTGACGAAATTCAAGTCGACGTCGTCGTCGCCTTTCGGAAAAATCGATGAGCGAGTGAGCGCGGTCCCTTTTGTGCAGCAGTAGCAGCAGCAGCAGCAGAGCTCGCTCGCCCCGCATATTTTATTATGCGCCGCCGCCGAGGCTGTTAACGCGCTTCAAAGGGGCCATAGGATCGCGGCGGGCGCCGCTACTGCAGCAGTAGCAGCAGCAGCACACTGTGTACTGCGAGCGAGTATAGCGAGAGCGCGCGCGGTGAATTAATCAGGTCTGCAGCCGTCGGCGCACACAGACTGCAAAGGCTGCAACGCGCTATCTCTCTCTCTCGGTATGCATTTCACTCGGGCTGCGAGTTTCGCCGCCTTTCCCGCTTATATGGTTCTCTTTCCCCACTACACTCTGCACTTGCAGCCAAGAGAGAAAGAGAGAGACAGAGTTCTCTGCTACTTGCGCAGCAGATAAGGTGTCCGCTTCATTACGCCTAATTATACGCGCAAGCGAGTAGCGTGTATTCGTGTGCTGCTGTTGCTGCTGCTGTTCGCAGATGGCCTGGGACGGGTATAGCAGCAGCGGGAGAGGAATAAAGAAGGGGGAGAGAGAACGCGCGTGCACTTGCAAATGCGGACTTGGCGTGCTGTGCTGCTTCAGCCTCGATTTACGATGCGCTTACACAGCGGTGCAGCGTACCGCCTGATTTTTACGGAATTATTATTGCGAGCGCGTATAGACGACTCTCTGCGTCTCACTGTGTACAGCGAAGAAACTTTCGATATTACAGACACACAGACACCGCCGTCTGTTGGATTGAATTCAGAACAAAGCTCTGCTCTGCACTTGCCGATAATTTCCGAGAATAAAGCAGCAGCAGCAGCAGCGATGAAAATTGCTGCGCGGAGGGTCTCTCGTGAGTGATTATATTCCCGTTGGCGCGTTGCGGGCCTCGCCTTATTAGTGTGTAAAGCGCCGAAGGAACTGGCCCGTACAGAGAGAGAGAGAGAGAGAGCGAGGAGAGAAGAAGATAAAGAGCGTCGAGAGGAGAGAGGTGCGGAGCTCGGGAGCGGCCCATACTCATTTTTCACGGTTGACCGTCGACGAGCGCGCGAGCCAATGCGCGCGAGATAAGAATGGAACGGCTCTCTCTCTCTCTCTCCCTCTGCTATCAAGCTACATGGCCGTACGAACAGTTGCCGGCGGCAGCGAGAGGGAGAGAGAGAGAGAGAAGCCAGCCGGTCATTAGTCACTTTCCGAAGCAGAGCCAGAGCCGTGTTATGCCGCTATAGGTATACTCGCGCGCGCTTACACGTCGGATGCTCTATTCTCTCTCTCTCTCCCTCTCGGCAGGCTCTGCTCTCCGCGCTGCTAAGCGGCCGAGCCAGGCGCCGACGTCGCGCGCAATTCTCGAGATGGAGTCAGCCAACTCTCTGCCGCTGCCGCCGCCGCCGCCGCAGAGAGGGAGAAATTCCGAGAGCGCCTGCGAGTGTTTATCTCCTTCTTCTTCGTCGTCGTCGTCGTCTTCTCGACGAGCCTCCTCTCCTCTCCTTTTTTTTCTTCTTCTTCGTCTTCTTTATTATCCGATTCTCCGCAGCGCGTCCGAACTTTTAGCATTGACGTCTTTTCTACTTTTTCGGAGTATCCCCATAGCGTCTCTCTCTCTTATATATTCCTAAGCCTGCGCGCGCCTATCTTGATTGAGAGAGGGAAGCATATATATATACAGCGGCGGCGGCGGCGGCGGCGGGGAACTTGTCATTGATCGCGACTATATACGAGCGAGAGAGAGAGCGCCGCTAAAGGTCCCGTACAAGTATACGGCCGGCATTTTTCCCGCTACTGTCGGCGGCAGCGGCGGTGCGATAAACCGCGAGAGAGACTTTTTACACAGAGGCTATATGCTCGAGGATACGACTACGACGAGGAGGAGGTTTTTTTCTTTCTCGGCGACGGCGGCAGCACTTGTAACCTTTTTTCTGATTAATGAGGACGAAAGTTTCAGCGGCGGGACGAGCTTTAATACACTAAAAGCAGCTCGCGCGCGACGATGAATTATCAAAAGGAGCTCCAGACTGTCCCGAGATTTATACGCTCGAATTTTCAGAAAGAGACGGAGAGACAGAACGTGCGTATATCTATACTCCAATACAGTCTGGAATTCGTCATCTAGAAGCGCAACAGAGCAATATATATACACATCTACACAAGCAACGAGAGCGCCGAAAGCAGCCTCTCTCGGTCTCCGCTGTAATTTCAATCGCATAAAAAGCCGCGCGCTGATTAAAGTCGCTCGCGCGAAATTAGTAGCCTCGAAAGGCCGACCGCAGCTCGCTCTCCGGTATATATAATAGCCGCTCGCTCACAAAGCTTGCGCGCGCGCGAGCGAGCGAGCGTTAATCGTCGGGATATATCCTCGTGCTGTAGGTGTATATATATATACGGTGTATGCAGGCGACGAGTCGAGGGACGAGAGAAAAAAGGATAGGCGGCAGGTAAACAGGCCGAACCTCCCCGGAGACGAGCTAATGGGCCGCGCCGTTGAAGGTACTTTATCAGGAAGGACGCTTGGACGCGAGAGACCCTCGTTACCGCGGCCGCCCGCGCGACAACACTCTCTGTGTGCTGTGTGTGTGTGTGTGTGTGTGTGTGTGTGTGTGTATGGGCACGAGGACGTATACACACAGTGGTATATAGGAAAGGCTACGGGCTTGGAAAATTCGAGGACGTCGGGGAGGAGGTTATGCGGATGATCGACCGATCGGAGAGACTTGGCCTAGATGTCGGCTAAGAGAGGGAGTGCTATACCTACACAGTTGGTATATATATAGCTACTCCTCTCCGCACACAAAAGAAGTCTTGGAACAACGTAGCAGAGTGTAAAAATTTGAAAACTCCACTTCTTCTTGAGATGCGAGAGGAAGAGAGAGATACTCTCTCAATCAGTTGAATTAAGAGCGGCGTCGATTCGTCGCGGATCGATGACGCTGCGGGAAAAAAGAGAAGCCGCTCGAGAGAGATCCTTGTGAAATTTCTCTCCATCGCTCCGATGGGAAGAACGCGCCTCTCTCGACTGCCTCTCGGTGAGAGAGAGAGAGAGAGAAAAAAAGGAGAGCGCGCGTACTGCGAGTCCCCGTTATCGGCGTGCGGTGTGTCTTATAACGAGAGTCGTCGTCGCCGGGCGCGTTGGAAAAACAAGGCCGAAAAAAAAGCTATACGTATATACGCAACAAGTAAATCTCTTTCTGAAATGAGAAATCCCATAAGAATCCCAAGGCCCGGCGTTCGTTAAAGAGTCCTCGTCGTCGTTGCATTCCTGCGTAAATTTGCGCGCGCGCACAGCAGCTACTGCATCTCTCAGCGGCGGCCGATCTCGAGAACGGGCCGCCGGCAATTAGTAGCGGGCCACCGCGCCGCCAAGGGAACGCCGAGAGACCACGTCCGCTCTTTCCTTTCTCTCCCTCTCTCTCTCTCTCTCTCTCCCACGAGAGAGTGAGCAGCCGCCGCCGCTCGAGGCAAGAGAGCGCCGGCGTAAAAAGAGGCGCGCGCAAAAGCGAGTAAAAAGAGAGCTGAGAGAGAGAGAAGCCGCGGGCTTTTTGTCCCGCCAGCAGCAGCAGCCGACACAAAAATAGATCCTCCACGTCTTTTCGCCTCGGCCCTTTCCCGTCTCTCTGATCGCAGCGGCGGCAGCGGCTGTCGCGAGGTTGTTAGAGCGATAGAGGCGGGGAGAGAGATGAGCGCGATAGAGCACGACGCCTCTGACTCGTGATCCCTATCCGCCTCCTCCTCCTACTCTCCTCTTTCGCACTGTGTGTGTGTGCATACGTGTCAGGGTATAAGGACAGACACGGGGGGCAAATCGCCGCGTATGTGTCTGTGTGTATAGGTATCGACCCCACATCTTCTCCCCCTATACTGTTCTCTCTCTCTCTCTCGGCTATCCCGAAGGACTCGAGAGCTTTTTTCCCTCTGCCGCACGCCACGTCCCAGATCCGATAACTCGATTTGCGCCCAGCTTCCGGCCAGCTTCCTGTTGTATGTGGGTATCTGTGGCTGCGTACGTACATACATACATCCATGCACACGTACACACTACTCTTTTTGCCACACGACAATTTCATCTTTATTCATGCGGCACGTGTTCGCTGCTATGTGTGTAATTGACGACGGCCGCGTAGCATCTCGCGCAGCACTGCACACTGCAGCAATGGGATATATAAGCGAGAATATAAGGAGGACGAGCCGTCGGTTTCTCGGAAAAGCTACTGCGCGCCAGCGATTATCGCGTGCGCCGGCTATACTACTACTATCCGTTATGGAAATCTCTCTGGCGTTTGTGAAAATTATGCAATCCCGCGCGCGCAGTCGACCTCAAAACTCGTTTGCCAGTAGTGCAGGAAAGCGCGCTCACGGCGATCAAAACTCGACGGGACGAACTTTTTTTTTCTTCTTTTTTGCCGCGGGAGCTAGACTTTACGTAAAACGAAGGTCGCATCGCTATGACCTTCCGATAATTGCTAGAGAGAGAGAGACGCGTATTATACTCTTTTCCTGCGTTGTATATATAATACTCGCATAACGAGAGAAGAGGCGCCTTAATCGACGGCGTAATTCCGAAATTGATAAGGTAATTCGAGCTACAAACGAGGGCGGCCGGGCAATATTCAAATTAAAAAGCGTGGAAGAGAGCTACAAAGTTGGCCGTGGATAATTGGAGGGTCGTCGTCGTCGTCGTTGGAATCCGCCTCGAAAGAGAGAGAGAGAGAGGAGGCGAGACACTCGGCTGCGAGATAATGGAGAGAGATGAATAGATCTGTCTGGATTCGGCGATGTTTGCATGCGAGAGGAATAAAGGCGGCGCCGCGCAGCAACACACACACACACACATAAAAAAACCCGGAGGATCTAATGAAACAGGTTCGTGTAATGGGCCGTGTAGGTGCGAGAGCTGTTTCGCGTGTGAAATTAGATTCATCTCGTTCTTTCAACCAGAGACTTTTTGTCAACGTAATTTACTCTCTCTCTCTCTCACTCGGTCTGATTGGATTTCGGCGTATATATATAATACGAATTCAAACGAGCAATGCGAATTAAATACTTTGCGGAGCTTTCAGCGTAGAGACGAGCAAAAAGAGAGAAAAAAAGTCAGCGATCCGTCCGAGAGAGGAAAGCTTATTATCTTCGGCGGCGTAAACTCTCGCGGCGGGACGGTGTTAAAAAGAAGAAGAAGAATAAGAAGGAGAAGCAGAAGAGCGGGGAAAAAGCGCAGCGAGAGAAGTCGGCGGAATGAGCAAGTGGGAGCTGCTGCTGCTGCTGCAGCGGCGCGCTGGGAATTACATCGAGTTTGAGAACGAGCCGCCGCCGCCGCTTCGAGTATCGCGCGCAGTTTCCAGACTTCCTGCTGTAGTCGCAACTTTTTCTCGGCGTTTGCAACCTCGTTTTCCGGCCAGCCTCTCGCTATATACCTTTCGTCGCTGTATACATATATATATAATACACAACGACGCGTGTGTCAAAAGTTACGTATCGATGTAGAAGAAAAATATTGTATACGTATATTCCACACACTGCTATTAATCGCAGGCTCCGGATAAAAATATCAAATTCCCAGCAGCAGCAGAAGCAGCTGAAAAGTCCGAGAAACGCAAGATCAGCCTCGATAAAACATTCACAAACGCCCGGCGCACACACCGACACTCCTCCTCTTCTCTTCTTCCTCTACACTCTTCCACGTCGGCGGCAGCCGTCTCTATCTCCATCTCCCAGCTCGCTCGCTCGCTCCGGCGGTGTGCTCTTTCGTGTCTATATCAGCCGGCTCGCATGACGCTGCAGCAGCAGCAGCAGCAGCCGAGATTATTATCGCCTTTCGAACCTGACTACCGCGACGTAATGGCATCGCCGCGCGCGCGCGCCGCTCTGATCAATGAGCCGCTACTCTCTTCGCGACTTCTATTATATGTATATATAAGCCTTTCTATACTACTACTACTACTAATACAATAAACGTCGTAATTAAGCGTGCAGTACGCGTGGATATAAACAAATTTACTCTGATATAATAATATGAGTACGCTAAAACGAGGAGCTTATTTTAATATATATCAGCGTACAGCATGAGTAACTGCGCGAAGCCATCCACGCGCGAAAAGCTCGGGATTAAACAGCTGAAAATCACGATTGGCTTTCTACCGGGACGCGCTGCTGCTGCTGCTCTGCACGCACAATGGCACGACAATTCCCCGCCGTTCCGTAGCAGCAGCAGTCGCTCTCCCCGTATATATATACCTCGTATACACTACACATATAGTTATACGCGTATGTACCGCGACGAGTGAGAGCATAAGCGTTGAATGCGCACGTTCTATATCTGCAGGCCGTCACGCCGATGACACACACACATGCACACAACGGGTTATTGTTTATATAGATATATATATATATATATCGGACGCTCTCTGTGTGACGTGTTCGTGATGCATAATTTACGTAGACTCGCGTTACACATATCCATTGTATTTTATATATACATACTTTTCTCTCTCGCCCCCGCGATGAGTGTATGTATAATCTTCGAGGCATCGGAACATTTAGTTCGAGAGGATATATATATATATATGTGTATACGAAGACTAGACGTCTGGGAAGTTGGCGTTAATCTACTAATGATATACAATTCCGAGCTGGCAAAGGGGTCTCGGAACGAGCGACGACGACGAACGAGCTTTAAGCTTATCTTAAATGAATGTAAATCGCGGCTATACGCCGGCACGTACGTGCGTATATACATATACGACGATGCACAAAGCACGCGTCGGGTTATAACAAAGAGCCGAACGAGGGAAACGTCGTGGAAATAGTTACTCGTCGCTCTGCTAGCTATACAGCTTCTGTGTATGTATAGCGCGTATACTCGGCTAAATGATGTATTTTACTGCATATACAGCAGTACTGCGCGCCAGGAGTATACAGGGAAAGAAGAAGTTTGTTAGTCTCTCTCTCTCTCTCTCTTGTGCCGGCTTCTGCTAGCTCTAATAGACCAATAAACACAGCCGCGAACTCGAGATTACTCGGAATCTGACTTTACGATCGACCGGAACACACTTCTTTTTTTTATGAATATACGACGAAACTATTCGACAGAGAAAGAGAGAGGGAAAAAAATCGATCGCGTCGAGGGCTTATCGAGCTAGTCGGCCGCGATGTTCGTATAAACGGAGGGGGAAATGGTATATAGGAGAACGCGCGGGGTGTGACTAAAGCAAACAGAAATCCGAGACGTCGACGGTGGCAGACTGTGCTGTTGACTGCGGATCACCACCACCACCAACCACCCTCTTGGCTTCCTCTCTCTCTGCACGCCGAGGAAACGCGAGCCCTTTTCTCACAATGGAAGCCCTTTTGCCGCTCTACGTATACTGCCTGTCGTCAAGAGAGAGAGAGGAAAATCTCGCGCAGTCGTAGCGTGTTCTTTTCAACGCTGGAACTATTAGCGCGAAATACAAGGCTGTAATATTGCAATCCTTGAAAAACTTACAAGATGGATATATATTCTCTTGTGGACACGCGGGACTTTTTTTATGTATTCACTTCTCGGAGAAGTAGGTATAAAAATGTTTCTCGGACTATAATGAATTTGTAACGCGCGCGCTAATTAAAGCGCTACACACAAGCTCCAGCCGCGTCTCTCTGGTTCTTTTTCCCTCACACTCGCGCGTCGGCAGCTCTCATCCCGAGGTTTTTTCTTCCTGGAAAGATTTCTGAGAGTCGGGACCTCGGCCATTCTCTCATCCACACACACGCGTTGTTGTATACACGTATACCGTGTGTTCCCAGAGCAGCAGCGGAGTCGAGAAAGTTTGAGATGCCGAAGCAAAGTTCGGCCACCGCACAGCGATCATCTCGTTCCACTTGCAGTGTCGGGGTGTCCCGTTCGCGTCTCTACGACTTTTAAGCCGTCCCGCAGAACTGCCGTCTAGATATACATCTCTCTCTCTCTCTCTCTCTCCCTCAGACGACGACGACGACTGCTGTGGGGTATATAACACTCGTGTTCCCTCTCGTCGAGACGACGTCGGCGGGAAGAGCGATTAAAACGACGAGGCGCGCGAAATAGCCGTCCGAGAAATGGGAAGGATTCCGCTTGCGGAGACACGATCTGTCACGATCCGTAAAGAGCGGGAAATAGAGGATCAGCTCTCTCACTCTCGTGAGACACGTGTATACGTGAAAAATCGCAGACGGCTTCTCGCATATTCCGCCTCTATTTCCGTCTATCCGCGCGAATTTCGGAGAGTCTGCTGCTGCTGCTCGCGAGTATTGAAAGAATCGCAATAAAACGAGAGTCTGAACCGCCCCACAGTCGAAGAAGAAAAAGAAGAAGAATAGAGGGGGCCGCCGAAGTCGCCCGCAGCGATTCCCAGTAAGTCTCTCTCTCTCTCTGAACGGTATAAGGAACGAAGCTGCAATAATTTATTCAGTTTAGGCCTGCTGTCAGAGAGAGAGAGCTGCTGCGCGTCGTGTATATAATGCCACAGTGCGCGAACTCTCGTGGATTCCTCTCCGGTAGTCCCGACGCGATCGTCAACGGTAATGTGTACGTGGAAGTCGCCCCCTACTATATACTACTACACTCCTTTACCGCCCCGGGCTCTACATAGGTGCGGAATTATTGCGCGAGAGACCGAGCGTCTGCCTAATTTAGGCTCTCTCTCCGCCGCTATGCGAGACCTTTGCTGCCGTCCGCCCGACTGCAGAAATGTGTAATGGAGAGACGATCGAGCGGTCGAGAGAGACTATACGCAAGCCTTTAACAATGTCATTATATGCCGAGAGGGATACGATGTCTGGAGCGAGAGAGAGAGAGAGAGAGAGAGAAGCAGACGATATGCCTTATCAAGCTTCTCTCTACGATATCGAGTCTGCGAAGTTTATTGTTGATTTCAACCAGCAGCCCGCACTGGATAGTTTGGCAAGTAGCCGCGCAATCGATAGCCGCTATCTCCTCGCGGAAGAAACCAAAGAGCTCAAGAGGTTGTAACAAAAGCACTGCATGTCTCCACTTTTTTTCTGTCCCGTCGCGGGACACGAGCTCGCAGTTATAACTCAGCTCGTCGGCCACTTAGTATCGATTCGTCCTTTACACTACACACACACATACATATATCCTCAGAAATTCACACACATGCGTCGCATTATCGGTTGCCGATAATAGACTCTATCTGTCTACGAAATCCCGCGCGTATACGGCAACCCTTTCGTCTCTCTCTCTCTCTCTCCAGCACAGCTGCGCGCGGTACGCTCGAGGCGCATAGAATATTTATAGCCCCGGCGGCGGACTTAATTGTGCCGCAGGGTATACCCGCTCTCGCGCGCCTTTATTCTTTCACGCTATATACTCGCGCGGTGGCTTTCTTCTTCCGCACTGCGCAGCTCTTAATTGATCCGAGACTTGTTGATGTCGTCGCGGTCGTTTACAGTTTAGGGAAAATTAGTAGTATCGTAAAGAAATTCGGAATTGTATATATGATATGGAGAGAGAGAGAGAGAGAGCTTCGCTAACAATAAGTTGTATACTTTTACTTTCCAGTCTGGCGCTTTTGACCGAACGGGAATGTCCCTCTCTCTCTGTCTCTCCATTCTTTTCGTCCCGGCAACACACAGCCGCACAAAGTCCGCGAATACCCAGAAAGCGAGGAGCTATATGGGTATTAAAGCAACGGCAGCCCGGGCTGACAACATCCCGCAGCAGCAGCAGCAGCAGCACTCAACGGGGACTGGTCGTTTATCTAAATGGCTACTGGGTGGTCCAACTCCCTCCGCAACTCTCCTCTTATTTTTCCTCACTCTCGCGCCCGACTCTCTTTCTCTTGATGCTTCCTTTACACTCTCGTGCGCCACAGTCGGCTTATATATCTATATACTGCACGTGTGTATATGTATACGCCAGTCTGGCCTCTTTGTTTGCGAACCGCGCGCACCGAAACTAAGCCAATCAACGCTACTGCAGCTGCATATACGCGCCCGCGCGCGAGTAAGAAAGGATCACTTAGCTTGGAGAAACAAACGCGCTGATAGCTCCGCTTTGGATTGAGCTTTATGTGAAATAGTAGGAACGATACATGATATAATAGAGAGTGAAGAAGTGAATTTTTACGAATAATGTATATATTAAAAAATGGGTCAGAGCGAGAGCGGAAAATAAAAGCAAGAGAGCTTTTATTCACCTCCGCTCCGAGTACAGCACAAGAGAAAGAGCCGCGCGCGAGCGAGCGGGTACAGCGATCATCGATTACATCGGCGGCGGCGTGTAAAAGGCGATCGATGGCACTTTCGCGACGGGCCGCGATTTTATCTCTCTCTCTCTCTCTCTCTCTCGACTGCCGCGGGCCGTCCAATCACTCGGCACACTGCCGCCGATAATACCGGCGGTATATACGTGTGTGTGTGTGTGTGCGAGCAGATGGACAATGAGCTGCGGGAGGGTAGATCTTATCGCGTCCTATACTCGTCCTCACGCTTATATACATACATACATACATACACACAAGCGGTGTATATTATAATATGCCGCTGCGTGTGCTCGTCACGCCGGAAGAGGAATCTCCATAATCTCTTAACGATGCCCCGTAAATCTCGCGCTAATGCGGCTGAACCACCGCGCCACCTGTGTGTGTGTGTGTGTGTTAGCCTCGTGATCTCTCTCGTCGGTGTGTCTGATCGGGCTTTGATCGACCGCTTGTGTGAGCCGACAGCAGCCTTGCGGTGCTGCTGCTGGCTTTTTCTCCAAGGTTTTCTCGAGGATTTGTCCGGATTTTCTATCTCCGACACGCCGCCCGCGCCGCAGTGCGTTATATATATACACCCTTGTGACATCTGGCAAGTGTTGTGTGACGCGTTTTATCGTTTAATCGATGATAGCGCCTGATATCGTATATGGACATCTCTCTCGCTTTTAAGTTCGCAAACATCGACTGTATGCATATATTTATATAGACAGTCTGTGCGTATACATATAATTGAAAGCGGAACTTGAAAAGAGAGTCAGCTGAAAAGCATACATACCATAAAAAAGTCAAAGCGCGTACAAATTTAGCTTCAGTAGAGAGGACGAAGACGAAGCTCGTTAGACGCGCCATTCGAATGACAGGCGAGAGCGTCAAACCGGCTGATGATCGCACGCGCACGGATTTGTCCGCGCCGCTGCCATCAGCACCCCACTCGCTTGTAAGCCGTAAATAGGTACACGAGCTGCTCTCTGTACTCGCCCTTTCTTTCTTCTCTTCCGCCGTCGCACACTTTTTCCTCTTCTTTCCCCCTATCGATTTTTTACTCTCTCTCTCTTCTTTTTTTCGCTTTCCCTATATAACGCGAAAGCTTAACGAAATCATATCGACGCTCGCGGACCTAGATGTAATCGCTCGGTTATACTTAGTTCCGTTCAGCCCCGGCGTACAGTCACCTTTTTAAGTGCCGCCGGGGGGTAAACGAGCTGCTGCTGCTGCTGCCGCCGCTCTCGGGAGTCCCATTAAAAGTGTAATCTACGCGGTTTTAACACCATCTGTTCGATAAGTCGTCGACGTCGTCCGTTGCAGCTATATGTAGCTGATTCATGCGGGTTTACTGCGTGCACTGCAAATGAGCTGACTCTGTGTTTGTTTGCGGCTACCGGACGATTGACTATTGTTTACACCCCGTATATATGTACAGGATTACAAACTGCTCTTGCAGCTTCCCGTACATTCATCGCCTATATTTACATACCGTTACATTATACACACTCGCGCGTCATTTTCCAACGACACTTTCGTCCATATATACACACACAAAAAAAGAGCGAGAGATGATGCAAATGTAAAAAAGTGGCGACGACAGAGAGAGGAGCACAAAAGAAAAATCGATAAGAGAGAACGAGTCGAGAATGGAAGGATTTAGCGCGCGCGTATGCAGCTATATAGTATAGAGAAGAGGCGAAAGCTCTCGCTTTCGAAGCGCCGCTAATGGAAACAATGCTCTCCTCTCGTATAGAGGATCGGCGTCGTTGTCCCGCCTGACCACAATCCCCTAATCAAAGAGCAAGCACCAGAGCGCCGAGCTCGCTCGCGCGCGTCTATGTCCCCTACTCCCTCTCCTTTCATCTCCCTCCCTCTCTTCTCGCTATATACCGCACGAGTTCGCGCCGCCCGCCCTTCAACAGGTGTTTATAGGGAAATACAATAATGTCGCGCATGCGCCGCGAACAGCCGTAAAGTTGAACTGAGGATGCCTAATTTTGTGAGGGCTGGATTTGATGCGCTTTTTTGGTTTGGGCATCAGAATATCAGCGAGTCATGTTGAAGACGATTTGTCAACCAATCATCCGACAAATATTCTGAAATATAGGAAATACCGATCGTACAGCTATAAGACCCATTTCAATTTGAAAGAAAAAAGAATCACGTCGAGTTCCCAAAAAAGATCATCTTCACGACGAAATTCACCCCATCTACAGTCAGGGCGAGCAAAGGGAAAAGCAGAGTCGCTCCTTATCGACAGCGTGTACTTATCATGCGTCGCACGTCATAGGGTAAGATTTTCCAAGGTCGGTAACGCAGAAACTACACCTCGTCGGTAAATCCTCTGCGAGCTTACCCACCATTTCCCAACTCAACTACCCCCCGACAGATGTCGCTTCGATCGTCCCACCCCCTTCTTCCTCCCCCCTTGTAGGTATTACCCTACGTAGATATACATAACTTATTCATACATCACGAGTGATTTCAACGCCTCGAGTTGTTAATTATTCAATGAATACAGATCGCTCTCACGAACATCATAACTAACGTCCTGCCTCTTCATGCTCTATGTTTCAGGCTCTCAACGGAGCGGAAGGTACAGTGCCACCGGGAAGGGTCTACAAGAAAGTCGCCATAGTCGAGAACTTCTTCGACATCATTCACGCTGTCCACGTAGACCTCGAAGGTCGTCCCGGAAAGCACGCAGGACAAAAACGCACCTACAGAACGGTGAGCACTTTTTTTTTATTTTAAATCGCAATTATGTATACTATAATTGCCACTAACAAAAAAAAAACAGAAAGGAAAACGAGCGCAAAACGAATTACTTCAGTTTATATTCTTCGGTACACTCGGATTCCGCGTGTTTTCATTTTCCTCGATTATCCGTTTATCCCACACCACTGCTGCATCTCAATCTCCCCTCCTCTCTCGCGCGCTCGACGCGCGATCTGCTTGTGATTCAAAACCTCAGGACACTTGTTGCACACTCTGGCTGCTTACTCACACACTCGAGCGAGCGCGCGCGCGCGCGCTGAAACTGTTTTACGTTAAGTCGGCGTTACACGGCCGCGCGCAATTCATCGAGCCGAGGATCCCTCGAGAATCCGAGTCTCATCCTCCCACCCACCTATACTCATTCGAGAATCTCGTCGTCAGCCTGTGTAATGCGAGTCTCTCTCTCTCTCTCTCTCGTCTTCTTGCCGGAAATCAAAATCTGCATTGCAAACGGTGAGCTTCGGGAGAGCGCGCGCTAATCAAACCGTCGAGATTATTGAAATCGCGCTTTAATTTGTGTGCGGGTTATTTAATATCGAGCTGATGCGCAGTAGTAGTGAATTTATCATGGCTTATTATATTCGATTGATTTAACGCCGTCGACGTCTGACTGCGCGCGACTGTTTCTACTTGAAGTTTTTTTTTTAATTTCACCTCGCAACTTTTGGGCAAACATAGGCCAATTTTATTTCGATACTTCAAGATGCAGATGTGTAGCGTAGCGCGACGGCTGCCGCGACGCGTCAACGATTTTCGACCGGCTGGTGCTTGCGGAAACTTCAGCAGCGACGAAAGTTCAGTAACGGCGTCCCCGTTTCACAGCGAGCTTCCCCGAGTAAATTTTATCGAATTACCTATCGCCCTCTGCTTCGCGCGCAATTGCACCCCCCGGAATCTTAATTAAGTCGGCTGATGGAGAGACTGAAAGAGGATATCTGCTTTTTGATTTCAGATCACGGAGACGTACGCGTTTCTGCCGCGCGAGGCTGTCACGCGATTTCTCCTGGGCTGCACCGAGTGCCAGAGACGACCCAGGACGCCCAGCCCCACGAGTCTCGCGGTTTCAAGTCCACCTGCACCGGCGTCCACGCCTACACCTACGGCCACGACTCCGACACCGACTACCGCTGCTACTACTACTACTACTACCACGGCGACGACTGAAACTGTAGAAGTTGCCAAGACGGAGTTGCCGCCTGTGGAGAAGCCGGACAGTCCGAAGCCGGCCACTGCTCTGACGAGCCTCGAGGGTGAGGCGAAGGAGAGTAATAGCGAGAAGCCCAGGGAGGCCAGTCATCCGCCGGAGAGCAAGAGCCCCGCTGTGGAGATTGTCGAGACGAAAGTAGAACCCAAGAGCGAGGAGGAGTCGAGCGTTGTTGTAGCTGCTGCTACTACAACGACTGCTGCTGCTGCTACGACTAGTCAGCAGAGTAATACGTCGACTGAGACTGTCAGTTACGCCAGTAGCTGTAGTCAAGTAAACAGCAAACCCAAGATCAGGGACGAGAAGTACAATCCGCTCAGCATAACGAATCTCCTGAGAAAGGACCCACCGGTCTCGAGAAGACCACCCCTACCTATCATCACTACAACCTACCAACACATCCCGGCGCCACTGACGACCACGACTACGGCGACCACGACCGCACCGACCAGCTGTCTATCTCCTCCCACGACGAGTCACAACAGCTTGCCTCATTCCGAAAGTATCAGTAACGGCAGTCCCTCGACGACGACAACGACGAGCGTCGCTATTCCCAAGAAGCATCGAATCCTACCCGAGGATCACGTGCGCAGATCGACGCCGTCGCCACGAGCAGCGGTAAGACCCTGGAGTCCGAGCGCTGAAGCTACAAAATGCGCGCCCATCGATTACAGCCGATCCATCGTTCCATTGGCTGCGTCGTATCTCAAGCATCAGCAGGCGGCCAGCGAGCTCGCCCAGAAAACGGTAAAGGAGAGCTCCGAGACAGCCACCAAAGCAGCCGAAGCATCGATCAAGGAAGAAACGGCGAAACCGAAAACCGAGAACAGCAGCAGCAGCGAGAGCGAAAGCGAGGCGGAAGAGGACAGAGGCTTCGCACCGGCAGCAGGTCTCATCGACACGAACCTCAACCTGCTGGCGACGATCCAGCAGCTACACTGCCAGGTCATGCTCGCCCTCACCGAACGACTACGTCCGCCCGTAGCCAACAGTCCCTCGGCCACAACCGCTGCCACAGCCACCGGCAGCAGTAACGGAAGCGCCAGTCAGGATTCCTGAGAAATACCGGCGCCGCCGCCGCCGTCGCAACCCCCGCCAGCCGCGAAGCGATGCAGCTTCAGCATCGACTCTCTTGTAAATAATAAACTGTAAAATAGAGAACGGAGGAGGAAGAGTATAGGGGGAGGCGGCGAGCGAGCGCTCGACATTGTAATTATTAGAGAAGATGATGAAAAAACGTGGGAGGAGGAGGAGGAGGAGAAGGAAGAAGAAAGCAGCGATTTGCTCCATTTGTTAGCTGACGTAGAGAGATTATGTCGTAACGTAAACAAAATGTAAACATGTATGTATCGCGCACACACACGACCGCATCGTTTCCAGTGATGTACCATTGATTATATAATATATGACGCTATATTTAAAGAATTGCGCATGGGCCTCGAGAGGTGATGTGAAAAATATATGAAAGTAAAGCCAAAACACACACACACACGTTTTTATGCGTACGATTTCATCCCTCTGTACACCCTCGATGATTCCCAATCCCTTGGCTCTCGCGCAGTCCTTTAAAGCGGGCGCTAAACTGTCGCGAATAATGAAGACATCTGCGCCTCTATTCGTTCTACTCTCCAAGTGGGGGGTGGATAGGTCTCTCTCTCTCTCTCTCTCTCTCAGCGAATCGATTAAAGGGGACAGCCTCGAGCAGAGTGTATGTACGTACTCTACCCTCCTACGGCGAGCTCGCTACTCGCGTATATCACACAATGACCATATTATCGACGTTAAACTGGCGTGACTCGATTTAGGCATTTAGCCCAGTGGCTTGCTTTTGGCGAAGCCTTGGTATCTCGCTTGAAAATTGTGAATAGTACGAGTTTTCGAAAACTTCTTTTCTAGAAAGAGAGAGAGAGAGGGAGAAAATACGAAAAGACCGAAATTATCCCCGCGAGGGTGGCTGGCGCTGCTGCATCGCACGCGATTCGCAATTCGTATAGCGGCGGCGCCTGGGAATCTCTTATTTTCTCGTTGTGCGCGCCGACGACCCCCAAGGATATAGCTGCTGCCACGCCACTAGAATGTAGGGGATCATTTCGGAGATAGCTCGAGGTTCTCTCTCTCCCTTCTTCTTCTTCTTCTACTTCTGTGCCTTCATCCCTCGGTCTGGCTCTCTACTACGTAGAAGTTGTCGGATGCTGCTGCTGGATGAAGGGCGAGAGGAGAAGAGTAAGGTTTTAGGTAAAGGCAACGGCGGAGGTACAGCAGAGCGGCAGCGTAGATAGCCGAGGGGGGTGGAATGGAGTGGGTGGCTGCGCGAAACGGGTTCTGGCACAGAGAGCGAGAGAACGGGAAAGAGAGAAGCCGGGGCGGAGGTGAGTCTGCAGAGTCTCTCTCTCTCTCTCTCAGGAGGGTGAGTTTGGCGCCGAGGTGTCGCGCTCCCGCCAGTCCCTCCCCCTCATCTCTCCCCCAGTGGCAACCCTCCTGTGCACAGCCCTCGGCCTTCCTTCCTTCCCGCTGCGCTGTAGCTCTCTCGCCTGCCCCCGACTCCCCGTCGCCCTGCTTCTCTCTCTCTCTCTCTATACTACTGGCGTCTCTCGCTGTTGCTGCTGCTACTGCTCTCACCCCCTTTTCGGATCCTCATCTGTTTTATCCCTTTCGCCCTGGCTTCGTTCGCTCCGCTGCTGTTACTACTACTGCGTATATATACACCTACACCTACATATATAACGTATACGCTTTATCTCCGTCTTCCCTTGCTGCAAAACTCTCGATGCAAATAAATAATCCGGACGAGGATTTTTATTATCCGACGGGTCAGCGTTGATTTAACTTTTTTTTCCTCTCTCGAATGTATGTATATAATACGTATACTGTGACGATGCAGTCGTAATCAGGTGGTGTACTTAGCCGCGCGCGCAATATCGCAGAGCAGCCTGCTGCTGCTGTACGCGCAAATTAGTTCGCCGGTTATATGCGGCGCGAGCGCTAATATCCATTAGCGCAACACTACGGGCTCCGCGTTGGGCTATAGCCACTTGGTTAGAAAAATCAAAGCAATTTACGCGAGACTCCCCGAGACTCTTTTCCGATAATGGCGCGGCTTTTAAATACTTTACGCAATTATATGTGCGGCTTTTTTTCTCTCTAATATTATCGCACATATACACCGCAGTAGTAGTTTTTCAAGTATTAATAGACGTCGTCGACGACGATTAATTCCACTCGTCGCAAGGTGGATTGGGCTCGATGTAGAATTACACGTCCCTTTATATTCCCTTTCCTATACACACACCCCCCAAGGGATGGAAAGAAATAATGCATCACGAGAGAGTATATACACAGGCAAGGTGCGCGCATGCGGCAAAGAGAAGTATAGAGGCGCCGAATGGGGTTACTAATTCCAGCATAATAAAGGGATGAGGCTCGAGCCCCAGTTCGTCAAAGAGTTTCTCTCCCCCCTGTATATATATATCGCTTTGTTTGCCTTTTATTTCGTGCATCAGCGTCGAGGTTGTACCTATAATACTCCACCTATACATGCGTGATGCGATTGCAGCGAGATTACCCTTCGATGTGTTATAGCCCTACCCTGTGCATATACACGCCGGATATGCGATGAAAACCGCTGCGTTGAAAAAAAAAGACCATTCGAGCTGTCACGTTCCACTTGTTTTTTCACCGGTGCTATATGTACTCGTGAGTCGGCGTTGTTTAAGGCCGATTAGTGGTGATTTTGAGGATTAGACGCAAAGCTCTCTTCGATAAAAAATGAACGGAATATTATACCTTTAGAAATAACGCACGGGAATACTCTCTTTTTTCACACCCCACTGTCACAGGAGAGCTTCCGGTTCCCCTGTGCGTGTATTCTTTGTATGCTTTTCACTTTTACTAATTTCCAGCGCGAGGGTGTTCCCGGCGCTACTTCTTTGATAAATGGCCTCGGCACCTTAAACTCTCCCGTCGTCGTCGTCGTCGTCGTCGTTGTAAAAAACTTTCTTCCGCAGACAAGTACCTGCGTTTAAATGAGCATTGCGTGGAGAGATGTTCCCTCTGTCGTCGTCTCCTTCTTTCTCTCTCTCTCTCTCTTTTGCCTGGAGCGAGACCGGATAGAGCTCGTTTGTGTATGATAATGGGCGAGGGATAATATTTGGGGAGGCTTTTCGCGGATTCTTTTTTTTGCGATTTGATGATGCGGGAATTAGTTTTCTCGAGGGGCTTGCTTGATTCGTAGGGATTACAATTGAGTTGGGGATGGTGTATTTTTTCTTTTTATTATTGAATACTTGATTGTCTATCCAAAGCTCGCGCTTTATCATTTTTCTTCCGGTCTAAGAACAAGCAAGATTTTTATACAACTGAAACCTCCAGACAAAAAAGATCCGGTCAACCTTTACGTACAAATATAACCAAAACAGTCTTGTTGAGCCCAAACTTGGTCCGCTCATTCTACAACTGCCTGAAGCTAGTATTATTGCAGTAATATATGGTTAACAACTTCATATAGCAAAATAAAGCTTTGGAAAATCCACAAACCGTAAGAAAAATGATAAAGCGCGAGCTTTGGTTAGACAATCAAGTATTCAATAATAAAAAGAAAAAATACACC